>JAPZDV010000122.1:0-15483 GCA_029814665.1 Acanthurus lineatus
TCTATATGTAAAGTGTCTTGAGACAACTTTGTTGTGATTTGACGCTATATAAATAAAATTGAATTGAATTGAATTGTTTTATTAGAAGTATTATTATTGGGGGAGGGGGTCTTAAACACATCTTTTAATATCTGAATATGCATTGCCACTGCTGTATGGCTTCTCTGCGTTACAAATTTGAAAGAGATGAGTGCATTATAGAGACCTTGTAGTTGAACAGTGATACAATGTTTTGTTTTTGCTATTTGCTTCTCTGTTTCAATAATACTAAATCAAACAGACTTGTGCCTCTGGTGGATGATGGTTTTCATGATTCTATGGACATTGGAAGGTATGTGTGTTGTGCTGTGCTATCACTGGCAGAGGCTGATCATGGTTTCCTTGTGGCTGGAGCGCTGGTCTACACACCTTTGTCTCATCATCAGGCTCTGCATACATACTCTGGACTGCCTTCTACTCATAGCTAAATTGTTACACCTCTTAAGCAGTTGGATCAACTCCCTACCAGTGTTCTTCACAGAAGTAGAATTTCTAGTGTTGCCTATTTGTGTACACAGTCGTATTCACTTGTGTATCCCTTTCCCTGCCTATTTGCCACTTGCCTTCCATGGTCGTTCCTCCGTTCTTGCCACCACCACCATGAACCTCTGCTCACGACCACACCAAACTTTTCATCAGTGTGCTCCCACCATGTGTCCTCACCAGCATGTCAACTCTCCACTTGCCATTGTCTGGACCAGCTTTTTCACGTCTTCGCAAGAGGGCCCCCCGTCTCCATCTCAAATCCCTTTTCAATTCCAATCTCTTTCTTAATTGCTCACAATAAATTTCTTTAAACCTTGCTCTAGTCTCTGTGTCTGCTATCTGGTCCTAAAATCACTTGCCTCATAACAGTGCTACATTGTCCTATTTTGTTGCCTTTTGATTATAGCTCATGTATCAGGATGGCAACCCAATTAGAAAAATGTCTGGTAATGAAATAAACAAGCAGTCAAGGCATGCATCACAATTCTATTTGAACAACAGAAATGAATGCACCTTCCGCAGCCCTTCATCCATTTAGCTTATGCATTTTATACAGTTCTTGTGGGATGTTTGGTCACTTTACAGCGGACTGTAATTTTTTAGTATTGTAGTTTAGATAGAGTCTTAGTTTGATGACTCTTGCATTGTTTGGGCCCAGAGTAGACCTTGATAAAAGGGAGGTTTCATCATAAGGAGGGGTGGCTACCTTTTTGGGTGGATTTGCAAAGGGAAAGGTATGGTTGTTAAGTGTTCATTTTGTTGGAATGTGAGTTAGAACATCCCTATTCAAGTTAAAGTTTATCAAATACAGCTTTCTTTTTGTCCATCTGGGTAGTCTTATCTGTGCAAACTCTCATATCGAAAGGTGTGGAGGTATACATCCTAGAATTGCAGAATCTTGCAAAAATCTGAAAAATGTAATAGGTTATGAATAGATTTAAAATTGTCAGGATATCAACAAAGCAGCACTAGACTGGACCTAACTATGAACAGGAACTCTCAGTACTCTCTGTGCAAGAATACATGGAACGCTACTCCAGGATTTGGAAGGACACTCACACCGTGAATACCTTGACAAGCCCAGTGGGTTGCCTCATTCTCTTCATTCTCACCTTCATTCTCCAGGCTTCATTCTTCATTCTCCACTCTTTGCCAGTTTTGTCAACCTCTCATTGTAACAGTTTTTTAGTCCTGTCACTTGACTGCCCTCAGCACCCCCTCGCTGAGCCCTCATCTTGTCTTTCATTGGCTAGTTTCACTGTACATATCAAGCACTTGCACTCCTGTAAATAAACACTTATTTGTTCACTCATCTTCATGAGTAGGGAAAAGTGGAGGCTGCTATCCAAGGGAAACTTAAAAAGGGTCTTACCAGTGGAAGCACTTGGGAGGCTGTTGCGGCCACACTCGATTCATGGGAGGAGGGTTCTCGAGGTGTCCAGCTCCTACTCCACCATGCACCAGTGAGATGTTTCCAGGAACTGATTGGCCCTCCTAGATTGCCCATTGGTCTAGGGATGATACCCTAATGAGAGATGAGCTGTGGCACCATTGTTTTTTCAGAATGCTCTCCAAACTTGGGAGACCTCTGTCAGAAACTTTGTCATGTGGAATACCATGTAACCTGAGATGTGCCCAACTAACAGTTCAGCTGTGGTGAGTGCAGATGGCAGTTTAGGAAAGGCTATGAAGTGTGCGACTTTGGAAAACCTGTCTATTTCTGTGAGGATTACTGTCCGGAGGGAGGCAAACCACTTACGAAATCCAAGGCAAAATGCGACCAAGGCTGGCCAGGAGGAGGAAGTGGAAGGAACGGACTGGCGGGGGCTTGGTTAGATGCCTTGCTACATGCGCAGGTGCAGCAGGCCACCACAAACTCTTTGGCGTCAGTGTCCATGCCTGGCCACTAAAAATGAATTTTGCTTTCTTAAGTTTCCTTGAGAAATACAGCCGTTTCTGAGCTTTTTTAACCATGGTAGAGATATGTGAAGTCCATGACAGGTTCTCTGTAATGTTTATTCCTAGAAACTTAAAACTGCTCACTTGCTCCACCTCAGCTCCATTGATGTAGACAGGTTCTTAGGTCTTTGTCTCTTTTTTTCTAAACTCAACTATCAGCTCTTTGGTTTTGCTGACATAGAGCAGTTAAGTTATTTTCGGTGCACCATTCTGCAAGATGGTTGATTTCCTCCCGATTTGAAAACTCATTTTTGTTGGATATCCGGCCAGTGATGGTGGTGTCATCTGCAAACTTCACAATAGAGTTCTCTCCATGTCGGGGTTGCAGTCATGGGTGTACAGTGTGAACAGGAGGGGGCTGAGCACACAGCCCTGGGGAGCTCCAGCAGGAGCATTTGCCAATAAGCAATTTGGCTGAGCAGAGTGTTGAACACTGTTTTCCACTCATCATCTTCTCTGGTGCAGATGAGGTGAGAAGCACTGCAGAGATCTAATTTTGTGAATATGGTGGTGCCATGTAGTAGTTCTAAGGCAGAACTGATGAGAGTTAGAGGATATTATTCTTTATGGTGATGTTATTGAGGCCACAGAAGTCAATGCGTGGATGAAGCATTTTATATTTCTTTTTAATAGAGTTCTTATAATTCCTTGCTTTCCAAGGGGGTTCTTGCACATTTTGTGCTCAGGCCATAAACAAAAAGCAGCTTTCAATCATGCTGTGACCACAGGATTAATAACCAAAGGTACCCTCAAAAACCTTAAAATAATTCAATCTTAATTCCAAACCCTATCATGCTAGATTCACAGTGGTATAACCCATGGAAAGAGTTGGTCAATGCCATAGTGCAGCAGATTTATGGAGTGGCTTGTCAAGATTAGTCCATAACAGCAAACCAATACCATACCAGAAGGCGGAGATTCTTATACTTGAGAGAGTGCAAACAGAGAGTACCTGCTTCTGCTTCTCTATCCTTCATCAAAACACTTGTCTTGTATGCCACAAATAAACTTTACACACCCCTCCCCCTGGGCTTGGTTTTTCTGGCTGACTCCAGATGACTGGCTCGGCTGTAGCTGGGATATAAACCACTGTGTGTGCGTGGCTTTATCCCTTGCTGAATATTTGAGCCCAAAAATAAACCATGGAAAAGAAAAAACCTGCCCAAAACACACAAACCAACCCCTTATCGACTGGTCGAGGTTTTAATCCTTGACAAAGCAACACATAGTTGCAATAGTGAGGAGGTTTAGAGCCCATTGAGCAGGATCTCATAAAAGCAACACTCACGACTCATTTGATGTTTTTGTTAGAATAATTGTAATATTAGATGTATGTGTGAATTGTGTGGGTGGTAGAAACTCAGTGGTGTCTCAAAAGAGAGAGGAAGTAGTGTCCCAGTGAAAAGTAATCAGCAGCGGAAACCTAACTGGTGTCAACGTAAGCTGTCTGACAAAAATTACTGACAGGGTCAGTTGCTCAGGCTATGCTATACAAACTGGCTGGCCGCTGAGAGGGGATAGAAGCAGGAAACGGAAGGGGAATTTGACAGAGAATGTAAGGAGTATGGTTGTCCTCCAGATGTAATGATGACTGAGGGTCAACAGTGGGATAAAATCAGGCTGCAACTACTGTTAGGGTTACCTAAGGGATGCAACATAGATGAGATAATAAAAGGATATGATGATGTCTGGAAAGGATTAAAAGAGCAGAACAAAGTCCCTGGAGATAAAGAAAAGAAGAGATTAACACCGTTTTTGAACAAGGCAGAGATGCAGGTGAAGGAAGAGTTAGATAAACATAAGAAAACAGAGAAAGGGTCGATGATAGAAGAAAGTGGAAAAAGAGGCAGAGGAAAAAGAATCACAGACTACATTATTTTGGAAAGCTGTTATGTCAGGTATGCCTAAAACAGTAAAAGAAGCCATGGAAAGTAACCCAGATATCCCCGGTTGCTCTACTGAGCAGTGGGAAAAACATTTAACACATCACATGAAAAGACACAGGGCCAAACAGGTGAAAGACAAACAGAGCACTGAGTCAGCACTGGTGCAGCTCTTTAGGCTCCAGTTAGAGGAGGCTAGAAAAAAGGTTAATGATGCAAAAAAGATGAACAAAAATCAGCCAATGAGATGGTTCAGCAGCTGCCCTCACAACACAACACCCCAGATTTGTACCCAGTGCCCAAGAGGGCACCCCAACCTTATTATAGGGCAAGGCCTGCAGGTGTGACGGGGGGAATGAGAGGGAGAGGCAGGGGTCGCGGAGGACCCAGGTGCCAACCACTCACATGTTTTGGAAGAGAGACTGCCCAATGCAGTGGGGACCCCGGGGAGGCTACACCCCAGCCAGAGGTGGCTATGGGCAGCAGGGTCAACCCCAAGTCCAGTAGGGGTTCCAATCCTACCAGGCCCCGCATGTAGCGTAGCACCACAAGGACAATAACCCTAGACCAGGCAGGATGGTCAGGCATGTGAATACTGACAAGGCTCGACAAGTCTGTGACATGGAAGGGACTGGCAGACCCCTACCTGTGCTCCAGATGGACTGATGGCACTTTTCCTGTATACATGACTTTTGAACTGTTCCATACCCACAATCCAGCCCCACTCTCAGATGTTGTTGTCGGCTGATGTTTCACTCATGTCCGAGGACCTGTGGGCAGACATATACTGGGGGCTCCTACAACCTGAAGACAAACAGAGCAATGGCATACAGACTCTGTATCATCAATGGCGGCCATGGGTCCAAATGTTTCATCCTTGCCCTCCTCCAACAGACCCCCCATGTCACCCTGCATTATGATGGAGACGGGATGAAATTTATCAACAGCCTTTTTATGAGGCACTGGAGGCAACAGTCGCTAGCATTTTGATGGGGTGCTGGGGTTGTTGGATCTCCACCTAAATGATTTCAGTGATACTTGATGAGTAACAACACAACACCTTACATTACCCTAGTTAGATAATTAGTTAGATGTTTTTGAAAAAGCACATGCAGTACATGGTGTTCTTTTTCAGAAAAAGGGGGAGGTGGATAGAGGTGGATAGTCAAGCAAAAATTAAAAATTAAATTCAAATTAAAAATGTTACACTTAACCCAACAGAAGATAAACATCCACCATGCACAAGACATACAGCAGGAGTAGCAACACTTTGCAAATGTAAATTTTGTAAAAAGTGACAGGTGATATACCTTATACCATGGGGACCAATGTCACATTCCAATTCTGTTATCTAAGGTTATTAACTGTGGGTCAAATCCAGCAGCCTGGCAAGGGTATGATCTATACATCTGTCATTTCATGAGGGGAGGGCCAACCAGCAACCCGTGGTGTCCCAGATGGGACATGGTATTGTGGGAAACTAAACCCTACTCTAGTGGGTATATTACCACTAAAGGGACCACATGGAGAATTCCAAAACAATAGATCGGTCATGAGGGGAGGAGTCAGTGGGGTACCAAATCAGGATAACTGTAACCCTGTTTTGCTAACCCTTAAGAATGTTACCAGTTCACCATATGGCAAGGCAAAATAAGGGGTGGCCTGTGATCCCGACCCGAATAGTTTTTATTTGGTCCTGGGGGTAGAGCAAACTGCAGATACACTATGGGCTTATTGAAGATAACTCTTATCCAACCTCCCCCTCAGAATTCGCCCAATACCGCCACGCCCACCCCTGCACCAGCACCAAGGCAAAGTGATGGGGTGGTAGCAATAGAGTACAGTAAATTATCAAGGAGTGACATTGCAAAATTAGCAACTGGTTATGGAGATAAAAACATGTGCTGGATTGGATGGCAACCACTGCTGCCTCCATTAATATGAGTGATTGTATTGCATGCTCATAGGCTAGACCAACCCTGTTCACCACACCAGGGCCTTTGTTCCCAGAATCTGACCCTGTCGGGTTCTAATGTATGATGGCCCTCACAATGCAGGCGAATCCATCAGGCTGCGCCACCCTTAGTGCCATTTTCCCACCTATTGATAATGCCACAGTACCACCTGTGTTTGTCCCCAGAATTAGCAATTACACCTGCTTTTCCAGGAACTCCAGTGTCGACATGGGGCAGATGCCAGTATTGGTCAAGTTACTTGGAAAAAGTAATTAGTTACTGATTTCTGATTACTTCTTGAACAGGTGCAGTAATCCTAATATCCCTAGAATTGCCTTTTCCCGATAACATCTGTCTCACTATCAGAAGTTTCAGCACTCACTGGCTCAGGAATATCTCTAACCTGTGTTTTCTCTCCATCTTGAAGATCAGAGGCCTCATCTCTCCCTTGCCTCTCTCCCTGACCCAGGCATGGACAAGAAACTTCCTGCACCACATGATTAGGATCTGCATAAGCTGGGACAGGCTCAGCAGGAGCATGAGCAGGTGTCATTGTAAAGACATCAATTCTCTCTTTTTGGGAGCAGGCACAAGGCCTACACATTGTCCAAGATCACCCTCAGGACCCTTTTAGCTGGACCCCCATCAATAGGCTTTACAGTATTAGTTGCACCTTGGATGTCTATCACCCTATGCACAGTTGAACTCCAAGCATCTTGGATTTCATTTCTGCCTTAAGGCCTGTGGCAAAGATACACTGCCGACCCACATCAATTGGAGGACAGTACACTTTGTGTTTGTCAAACTCAACCCTCGCTGCTGCTATCTGCTCAGCATACCCTTTTGCTCTAGCATGGGCTTCATTAAGACGCTCCTGTTATACCACGAGACAGTCCTGTTTCTTATCTTGCACTCACTCCTACCCTAACAGAGCATCTACAGGGAGGTGTGGATGAATCGCAAAAAGTAGGCAGCATGGCAAATAACCAGTTGTTGCATGAGGTGTAACATTGCAGGGATAAACTAACTCTGTTATGTGTTTTGGCCAACGGCACTTCTTCTCTGGTGGCAGATTGTGGAACTTCTTGACACCATAAAGCTTACACAATTCAGCAATGACTTCATTCTAAAAGTTTCTAACCTGATCTGAATGTAGCCTCTCAGGCACACAGTATTTCATGATACACTCAGAGCAGAATCTTGGCAGTGGTGTCATCTTACATGTCCACCCAGAAGCATCTCTGTTTTAGAAGTTTTTGTGTTCTTTCTATTCCTTGATGCTCAATGCCACCATCTACAGTCACATGAACTGATTCATTCAAAGAAGCAGGTAAGAGGAGCTAGTGACCTTCACCCACATGGACATCATCAATAAAGCAAACCATCACTAACTTTAACCCAGCGCCACTGTTTGAGTAAAGACACTACAGGCCTAGCTAAACCTTTTCTCTCCTTAGAGATGGGGTTTGGCTTCCATTCCCAAACTGCCTAAAGGCACAGATTGTAGGATCTCTGCTATGAATCTTACATAGCTCTTCTTTGGAGTAACCAGGCAAGGTTGGAGTGTTACCCAGCCTGTCTCTCATATCAGTAGTTCTCTCAGCCTTTGTGGCACAAACCTGTCTCACTCTACAGAACTTGGTCCCTGCAGTTCCTAGCTTTGGCCCTAAAGCTGTTCTCATTCTAATATTACAAGCAGCTACACTATCATCATGCTCTAGGTCATCTAGTGAGGGCTGGGGATACCTTGCTGATGGCTGTTTAGGTAGGGCATCTGCAGCTGTGCCACAGTGACCTGGCAGGTGCTTGACCTCAAAATCAAAAGTTGCCACCTGAGCTACCCAGCGCTGCTCATTGGCACCTAACCTGGCTGTGCTGAGGTGGCATTAACGAATGTTGTCACTTATAACTGTGAGCTTAGAACCTAGGGGGTAACCCCCTTATTTTTTTCTGAGAGTGCCCATTTGAGGGCCAGCAGCTCCAGTTTCATTTTTATATAACTTCTATTTTTTTTTCTCTGCATTATGAAGCCTTCTACTTGTGTATGCTATCACTCTTTTCTTCTTGCCTTGCTGTTGATATAGGAATGCCCTATTACACCATTGGCATCTGTCCCAACAATAAATGGCAGAGAGAAGTCAGCATAACCTAACCGAGGGGCACTGGTGAGCTTCTCTTTCAGAGGCTCAAAGGCTTCCTGACACTCTCTGATCCATAATTGTTCAAACAACTGTTTAGACTTGGATGAGTTAGTGTTTTTAAGACAGACAGTCACCATGTCATGTAGAGGGTGGGCCAATTGAGAAAACATTTGTATAAATCTTCTGTAATAACTACAGAAGCCTTGAAAGGATCTCAAGTCCTTTTTGGGACTTTTCACTGCTGCACAGCAGCTACTAAGTTAGGGTAGGTCCCTATGCTTTCTGCAGAGATCTGGTGACCAAGGAAACATACCTCTGACTGAAGAAAGTGACACTTTTAGACCTTAATTTTAAGCCCTGTCTCTCTCATTCTCTGTAGAACAAGTAGGATCTGCAGTACCAAGTCACTCATTGTGGCTCATTATGAGCCCTTGGAAAGTGGCTGACCCATTACATACTCCAAAAGGCAACCAAGTGTATTCATATAACCCAAAAGGGGTTGCTGAAGGTCTGCTGTCTTATGCCTGTCATCCTTGTGTACCACAACCCGATGATACATGCTTGCAAGATCTATGGTTGCAGGATATCAAAGCACTAATCAATGCAGGGCAAAGGTCGTTGCGTTTAGCCTCCTATAGCGTATACATAATTGTAGACTATCGTGGGCTTTCAAAATTAGAACTGCTGGTGATGCTTAAGCTTTGCTTTCCTGGGTAACATCCTTCTTTAGAAGCCTTGTGATGTGTTTCCTAACCTTGTTATACTATGTGGGGGGTATACAGCAGTAGGGCTGTGTCACAGGTACATCATCCATCAGGGGAATCTAATATTTGATCTGGTTAGTTTAGCCTTGGTCCTCATCATGAAAATAAAACCGATCTGCATACAGGGCCAAAAGCACAGCTTACCTTGCCAGCTTTTCCTCAGTACCACCTATGTGCAGCTGGTTTAGTATTGACTGAAGGTCTGCTTGTCTCAGCCCTGGCCATGTCTCTACTTTTCCTGTGTGTTTTCCTTGTCGTCTGTTTCCCCCCTCCCCCTGTCTGTCTCTGTGTGTCTGTGCTGTGGACATGGCATCTCCCTCACTCTCATGGGTTCCTGATTGTATTCATTTTACTCACCTGCTCCCTGCTGCTTACCTGAAATTCACTCAGTAATCAGCCCTGCAGTTTAAAACTGGCTCTCCTCTCCAGTCCTTGCCAGATCGTGGAGTCAGTGGATTTGGTACAGACAAACACTTTAGGCCACTTGAACTGTGTGTTCAAGCAGAAATTTCTTGCTTGTGCTTTGTTAAGGAATCTAATCCTGTTTTCTTCCCTATCACAGGATCACTGCCTGCCTGTCCCTCTGCCATGCTTCCAGCCAGCCAAACCTTTGCAACCCTGTTTGCTTCCCTACCCACCAGAGGCACCGCTTGTCAACAGGCAAGACAGGCAGCTGCTTGGGGCCCCAGGCCACTAGGGGGCCCCCAAGGGCTGATGAACTTTACTCCATAGTAATGTCTTAAAATGCAGCAACTGCAGTGACCTACCCCGTTAACCCCATCAAACAACCAGTGATCAAATTGCAATGACATTCTATGACGGATACCCCACTAAAGGGGCCCCATGTCATCCCTGTTGCACTGCTACATCCAGTAACTTTGCTGAAGTGCGTCAATCAAAGTGAACGTGAAAGTCAACTATGCAAAATGAAGAGGAGCTACCTGTCATGGAGCGAGAAAAGAAAGAGAAGAAAGGAGGAAGAAGAAAAGAGAAAGCAAGACAGCAGTAAGTGGAGCGGATAACGATGTGTTGAAAACACTTAAACTAGCATTAGGTGTAAGGCTGACCGTAAATTTTTTAATAGTTAGTTAGCCTTGTTAATGGAGCGGGAGACATCAGCCTGGGGATCCCGCTCCGTCAGCTCGCCGTCAGATTGACACACTGGCACATGACTCTCTTGCGAGCTTGGCTAGCAAGAAACTTTAGCAGACAGAGAGAGAAAGTAAATATGCTTGTAAGGTATAATACTGAAATTTCACAAAAGTAACTAGTACACAGCAGTAATGTAGTGATTTGGACGGGAAAAACAGCTAACCAAGACAACAGCTTTTACTGTAACTAATGAAAGTTGTGTCTTAGCTAACTCTTAAACTATTAATGCTTTGAAATTAAGATCTAAATTTTGACAGTGTGCTTTCTGCATGAAAGACTTTGGGGCATATTACCAACTGAAATAAGTCCCAAACATCAAATCTTAGAACAAAGGTGAAGTGCTGGCTATTGTGGTAAAAACACACCAGAGCTGTAGCTTTTTTTGGCAAATTGTATTCTGGATTACCTGTATTGCTGTATTGCAATATGTGCTGTGTGTATTGTATTGCATTTTATATAGCTGTAGCGTATTGTGGTTTAGAGGCTGATGTTTAACGCTTTTCAGAGAGGCCCCTTGGGAATTTTTGCCTGGGTTCCCAGCACACTCTAGAATCGCCACTGCATGTTACCATGTTACTCTCCATATATCTGCTGAGTTTTTATGGAATAAGTGGTAGCAACAATTATGTTAACCGCAATTAACCATACAAAACTTCGAGCTCATTCATGAAGGCGTAGTAGAATAGTGCCGTTAAAAAACAGTGACAATAAGAATTACATGGAGCCTGTGGTCGGGCACTAGATCAACACTTGCTATTACTTTAAGTTCAGGAGGAGAAAAATGTGTGATAAATATAATATTAGAACATGTGCTTAGTTTTTTTTTTATGTAATCGATGATTGAAGGCCTATCACACAAGTTAAGTGTGTTAATATCTATTCATTACATAAACAGTGCCAATATATTGGCAAAATTGGGTACTAAAATTAACTTATGCTTGTACTTGTAGTGACTTCAGGTGAGACTTGAGGACATTATTTCTCGCCGGCAAAATTCACAGTGCAGCTCGGTTACAGCTTTTTGTCCTTTGCAGTGCCGCTTCCAGATTGACCGCCTCCCCTGAAGCTTTACTTCCTACTGCGACGCCTGAGGTAACACTGCCGCCTAGTGGGCCCAACATGTGTTGGTCCAAATAGGTTGGGCTACTGCAATAGGAAAAGTTGCTTTAACTAATAACAGGCTGTTTGAATTTTGTTCGTTTGATTTTGAATTAAATATGATGTTCTAACATTTTTATAGCCTACCACGATGAGTAGACCAATGACTTTTGTAGCACAAACAAATTTATTCCATTTATCCTGCATTAACGTAAACAAGCAGCAGAAACAAACGTTGACCCTAGTAATTACCATGTGAACACTGTTAGCGTGATTACCATCTTTGGGCACAAAGAGCATTGCCTGTAGGCTGTACTGGTGAAAGGTAACCTCGATTGAAGGTTCGGATAAAGCACACTGGTAAGAAGATGAGTCAGGTTTAACTATGGATTCAGTACTGCTAAACATGCATTTAAAAAAGAGGAAATGCTGTAGTTTAAGTAGGCCCTCTGTTTTTAACCAGACAAAAACTGTAGTCAGTTTCAAAGTTGCAAGCAACGCATAGCCCAACAATTGTAATCACTGATGCCTTTTTACAAAAAAATATTATGTTCTCACTTACCATGGTGGTCTGCAACAACACAGAGACACAAAACAGAGGACAGAAAGAAGAGAGTTTGTTTACTGCGGAGCTCCATGCTTCTCGTCTCTGAGTGGTTTGCAACACTCTTCAGAAACAGCTGAAAGAGTTCACGTCACCTCCCCATGAGTCCTCTACTTTATACCTTTGTCCGAGTAGCGCTGCACCTACTAGGCCATGAGTCACGAGTCAGGCTGTTACTCAGGGACAGGAGGCGATTAGAAATCAGACTTGGCGCACAATGTCTATCTCGTGTCTCAACGATCATTGGTTACTGTAAGTAGAGTACTGATTAAAACTTTCAGGCATGCTTCTTTTTTATCTGAAAGTAAAATATCTAACCATCAGTGGCAGAGTGCGACTCTTACGGGGAAAAAAATTAGACACCCTTTCTCGTAATTACAAGATCAGGATCTCGTGAGATCTCGCAATTACGAAATCCTGATCTCGTAATAATGAGATAAGGTTTCTTATTTTTTTTTATCCATTGAATACAATGCGCTTCCGTAGACTCTTCTGTGAATACATGAAACGTCAATAGTATCTTCTCAAGCATGGTTACTCTTCCTTTGCTTTAATGTTTTCTTTTATTCGCAATATTTAATTTAATGTTGGACTCTGGTGGACCTGACAATACTGAGGGTTTTCAAGCAATCCAGAACTTGCTATAATATTTATTTAATAAATAAAAGATAGCCTATCTGTCTTGAAGATTTACCCTAATAACCATCCAATTGCCTGAGGGGCATGTTTGTCTGGATATGATAAAATAAGCACAATATATACTCCACACCCTCAAAATAAAATCCCTAAGTTTCAGAGCCACAGAAACATTTTTAATGCTAGTGTGTTCAGATAGTACTCAGTAATTTGAAGTACTTACAGTGATGGTCCTTGCATACTTGTAAATGCTTTGCAAGATGGAAAAACCCAACGCATTGACTTGACTGTGTGTTAAGAAGCTTGCTGGAACAGCTGGAGCCAGGTGCTTTAGAAGGTACCACAGCAGTGAAACTGCACATACTAAACTAATCAGTGACCTCAGACCTCAAACTCTGATAAGGGTAGGGTGTCTGTTTTTATCATCTTTGACCTAAGTGCAGCATTTGATATGACTGACCACAGCGTCCTTATCAGTGAACCTAAAAAATTGGTTAGTCTTTCTGGTTGTGTTTTAAACTAGTTCAGGACACACAGTACATCAAAGCAACAGTCTGACGTCATGTGTCTGAAAAAAATATGATAACTGCTATGGGGTTACACAGGGGAGCTGTCTTGTTACATTATTGTTATCAATATATGCTACCACTTGGTGACATCATCTGAGCTCCAGTTCATACAGTGACAAAATGACCAAAACATCATTCGTCCACTTGAGGGATAAAGAACCAAAAAGATGCTGAGAAACTAATAAATGCCTTTTTTCAAGCTGGTTTGACTACTGTAATGCAACTTTTCCTGGCCTCCCAAAGCAAACTACTGAGGGACCAGCTCATCCAAAACTCTCTTAACATGATTTTAGCGTTCTTTTAACACCTTTTTATATTTTTTCACACTTTAAAGTTCAGCGTCTGTTGTAAAGCACCTTGAGCTGCTTTTTTTAAAATAAAAAGTACTATACAATTTTATTTATTTATTCTAAATGGAATCAGGTCCAAGCAATGCCTTGGTGATGGAGGTGATCACGATCTAGCTCCCAGTGATGACTAGTGTGGCTAACATGAATTGATGTGCTGATAAACATTAAAAAAAAATTATAATAATAATTAAAATTTTCCTTGTACATATATTGTACTCTTAAACAACTTTACCATGTACATAAAATGATACTTGTTTTTTATGGTGTTGCACAGGTGAAAGAAAACAGTGTGAGTATTCTGGAGCAAGGCATCTGTTCTCCAATGACATACATCATGTGTCCAGAGAGCCTGCCTCTGACAGCTGAGAGGAAAGGCAGACCCTGCATATTTAACAGTAGTGTGTCAAGGCCCCGTGTTTTTCTTCTGCAGGGATACTTGTTCAGACTTGCCAGTGGCTCCATCTGCTGGTCTTTGGTAGCCCCGTACTTTGAACTTTTGAACCATCACCTCAGACTACAAAACTAGCTCCCTGACCTCTCTTGCCTGCGCCCTTAAATCTTCAGCTTGCCTCCCAAAATTTGTTCACTGTGGCTTCTCTCCAGACCTCCAAGGGCTTCCAATATAGACGTATTTTCACAATCCATACTGAGCTGACATACTCTCCACTCTGACAATTCTGTGCCACCAAAAACTTGAGTCAAATTGTTGCCCTAAAACCCCAAGTTGACTCAACATCAAGATGCACTTTGTTTCAGTTAACTTTTACATGTTGGTCCATGAATTTGTTGTTTAAACTTGATACTCTGAGTTTAAACAACTTACTATGTTTGTGCTGCCTTAGTTAAGTTTTAAAGCTGGATGTTCTGTTAGTTGTCAGAAATAACGTCAGAGTGAGTGTTCTTCTCAGCAGTGTCAGAAGTAGCGTCGGAGTGAGAACTCTTGTTAACGGTTCTCAGAAAAAGAGTCAGAATGAGCGCTCTGTTTGTGTTGTTTGCAGCTGCTCTCTCTTCAGTTAGCGTACTGAACTCGTTTAGTTACGCACACAGGCAGGATGGCCTGTTGGATTCAAGTGAAATAAGTCTCTAATACGCTTCTGCCTTGGAGAATATATGTCTGTGAGTAACGTGTTATAAGTTTGTTTTCTGTTTTTGTGTTAATATGCCTTGCTAACTTGCAGTACAGAAATAATATAGCTGCAGAGATCAGCTAATTTGTGACTGCTGTAGTAATATTTAGCTAACCTGCATTTTGCACAGTACAGTGCTATTTTATGTTTGGTTGGAATTGTGGATTTCTATTTTATTTGTGTAATGCTATCTGTGGAAACATGTTGATGTTTTACCTACTGATTTATTTTCTTATTTTTGTAATGTTTCGGATTTACAATGAAAGATTGATGCCAATACAAGAAACTACAACAAAAGGAGGCCTTGTGTTTTTTAATGGACAACTTTCAAATGTTAACTGGCTGTCTAGCTCTGCACAAGTATACGCGCTGCAAGGGCAGTACAGTAATAATATGTAATACTTTAAGTTTGATAATTCCACCTGCTATGGTATGTTGATGACAGATCATATTGTCTTTTGTAATATCAACTTTTCTTGACAAAGACGTCTAAAACAACTGCAGCTTGGCATTAAAAGTAACATAACAGACTGATTGACACAAGTGACAACAGTTACAAATATACATATATGTCTGTGAGTAACGTGTTATAAGTTTGTTTACTGTTTTTGTGTTAATATGCCTTGCTAACTTGCAGTACAGCAATAATATAGCTGCAGAGATCAGCTAATTTGTGACTGCTGTAGTAATATTTAGCTAACCTGCATTTTGCACAGTACA
>JAPZDV010000123.1:0-15477 GCA_029814665.1 Acanthurus lineatus
ACGTCCATCGCGGCGCAGCCCGGCCTACCAAATCACCAAATTGGCGGCGCACAGTGGTGCGCTGGACGAAATTACCAATGCGCGGGGTTCGCCACGCTCCGCCAGCCTGCGCCACCTTGCGCTGCGCCACGAAATTAGAGCCCTTCATCTCTTGGGTAGATGAAGATTTCTGGTGTCTCTGAGAATTAAATGAAAACATAGGCTAATATATACTTATTTTGCTTACTTTTGTAAAGGATACTTTTAAATCCTGCTGCATTTTAGTCAAAAGTTGTTAGGATGTAATCAGCTGTCAGTGATACATACCTCTGCTCACTAATGTAGCTGACTTGTCTTGTTCCCACGTTCTCAAATTACTCTTGCATACAGATCTGTAATATACTGCAAATTGGTAAGCTTGGTGAACATGGATAGAAGTAGGCAGTCTGCTATCCCAAATAAGATCTCCTTTTCTAAAGTCTGCATAGTAGACTTCATTACCATCCAGTGTCATGCAGAGTTGAGTATCGCTTGAGTCAAAGCATCCATAGGTGTGACAAAGCTTATGACTTCCTAAAAAAATTAAACCAAAATATCAATCTGGTAACTGTGTTACTATTATACACAGAACCCACATATTCAATAAATCCATTAACACTCAAAACTTCTTTTACTTTTGTCAGGTTTTTCATATTTATAATCCCTCTCACTTTCAAACAACACAACTAAAACAACAATTTCCTTTCAGTCTAACAGTCTATTGCTGAAACAGTGGTGAGTTGAGGGATAACATTTTATATTACTGTAAAAAACAAGGAAACAAAAAAATTACTTACGTTGTGCACAGGTACAAATAACTACAAAGGCGGTAGGCAAAATTCTGAGGAACATGGTACCTTGTAGCTTGTGTTTGTTAGTGTGTTATAACTCTGTGGTTAGCTTCCTTTGTTCACAGCTGTGTTGCATCTTCCTCATTCTCAACCACGAACATTCATACTGAACATTCTGACAACTACAGTTGGTATTTCAACCTATCGACTTCACAACGCACAAGATAAACTAAGTTATTTTAGGTTGATTTACAGATGGCAGACACAACCTTTCTGTCATTTTTCCTGAGAATACAGTCTCTTCAGCTCAAACAAGATATTTCAGAGGAATCAACCCTGGTCCTAAACTACACAACATTATACTGCAGTACAATAACTACAGACAGAAAATAAGACACATTTCTTAAATTAGCTTGTAAATGTGAAATTTTGCTTCATTTATTATTTAAATGCAAAAAGAATATTTAAGAAACAGCCAATGCTTACCTTGTGCATAGATGCAAACTGCCGAGATAGTAACCAAAAATTTATAGCTCATATCTTGCAGCCCATACATATTTAAGTGTGCTGTTACAGCTCTCTTGTACTTGGTGAGAGATGAGACTTGTCAAAGTTGAGTGTGTTAAGTGCAACCTGTCCTAATGCCAACAAAATCACACAACTGTGACTTGGGTTTTTCCCTCATGCTTTGGCAACTTATCACATTTTTAGTTTAATACTTTCTGTGTTTGGCAGGTAAATACATCAGAGCAGCTTCCTCCTACAAAACAGGAGAAAATCCCATCAAGCTCATATCTCATACATTTGCATGTTTCTAGATTTCTTTTTTTAAATTATTATTATTTTGTACATTTTTTTTAAAAGGTGAATAGATTTTTAAAAAAGCTTTACAAAGTAAAAAGCTAAAAAGTTAAGCAACAAAAAATGTTTTTGTAATGCAAAATTTTATATTGATATATTACAGCATACAGATTCAGTTATCTCACACACTAAAAATAATGCTGATATTTTATCACTGTGTGGTCCACTTTATGCCTGCCTTTGGTCTAGCTCAGAATGTACAACCTGCATGGTAGTAACAGAAGAAGGGTGCTTCTTTTCACACCTGGAAACTGGCATAGAAGGCACCCATGGGAGAAGACTTCGAGTTTGGATGCAGTTCAGAGACATGCCCTAAACAAGAGCTATTTATCTTTATGCTTGTTGGTGATAATTTTGTGTGTATACTCATTTCGGCTCACAGTGCAGTACAATTCTGAGTAGCACTTAGAATTTAATCAGGTAAAAATTGGGCGCATTGATGTATTAAAGCTCTTATGGTACAGAAGACTGGATATGAACTGACATTAAACTTTATTACATGGATATGCTTTAGGAAGCTGCAGGATTTAAATTAGGGCTTTGGTGCTCAAGGTAATGCATATATTTTGAATGTGCGCTTGTATTGTTTTTCCACTTTTGAAATCTGTGCCAATGTATTTTTTCTAAGGTCCAAAGGGATCAGTTGTGATGTTGTAATGATCGTGAGTGTGATTTTTCAGTCTATGGATTGTAGGACTGCCAATTTAAGGACAATATCAAGACTATGACTATGTCACAACAGCTGCAGAAAGTTTTACACATGATGTTTGCAAGCAGTCAGCCAATGATATTTTACTGTGACAGCAGTGCCCCTGACCTCTGTGACAACAATAGCTGTCACAAAAGGAAAGTGCACGTCAATGACAACACTGCCAAAACTGACAGAACTTCATATGTGTATGAATGCAAACTGGACAGACTAAATTCCACTTCATGGGCACAAAAAACTGAATATGAGGTCACCATGTGTTATGTGTGCCAAGTGAAAATTTACAATCTGAAGACATTAAGGTAAAAAAAAAAAACAGCACCGAAAGCCACTCAGTCACATCTCTGCAGTTAAATAGTAACTTTGAGAATGGAGAATAAGGCCACTCACTGGAGTCTCCTGACAAAAGCAACAGATGCCAGAGGGAAAGAGAGGTGGATCCAAGCATTTGCCCACTGGCGTGGGTGGCACAAACTAGGTGGCCAGAAAGCTTGAGGCAGAGAAACCAGGCAGTAACAAATACACACAAGGAAAATATAAGATAAATGTTTGTGGCAACGCATAAGGGAGGACGCTTAACTTGAGCAATGCCAATCACCTCATGTTCCACAAGTTGAGAGGGCTTCATTTTTTTTAAGTGGGTTTAAAAAACTAGTTTGTCTTGTAGAAGCTTAGTCAAATTACCTTCCAACTTGTACTCTCTGTGCACATTTGCCCACAAGTTACATCAAAGAGGTTCTCCTGGGAGAACCTACTCTACTCTCTGTCATTGTTTGTTTTTCACAAGTACTCTCTGCAAATTTTCTTGTAAATAATGCATCTTTTTCACATCTTTGGAAAATTGACATTTACGAGTTCATGTAGATATACAAAATGGTTTGCTTTTTATTTCATAACTTCAGTGATACTCTATTATTGCCCTCTGTTGATTCATTGCAGAAACACAGCAGATAAAGACCTTAACAAGCAGACACACACACCAGAACCTACAAAGCCGTACAGTAAATGCAAACATATTCACACCTGTTACCGTACAGAAGTGTTTAACTTTCAATCCACAGTCACTACCCCGTTTTCAACAGCTGTTCACCAGATTTTCTGGTCTTTTAAAACACATTAAACATCATTAAAGGTGTGTGAATACTTTAATTAGAACAGCTTAATGTGAGATGACAATTAATGTTTATGTTAATTAATTGTGTGGCTTCTGGCAGACTCTTTCTCTGTGGTTTATTGGGAAAACCAAACGGGTGTGCGGGTCAGCTTAGTTCAAATCTACACATGCATGCACCACACACACACACACACACACACACACACACACACACACACACACACACACACACGGATGGACATACACACACAGACATCTTGACTCGCATACAAAAGGCCACTTAACAGTCAAAGGGAATTCTAATCAGATGTGAGGTGCTGATGTTCCTATAGCAACTGGGAACACTTGTACCTATTATTCTACTATACAAATAATGTATGTGTGCATATACCCCCTACTGTACATGAGGACAGACACACATTTTGTGTGTATATGTGTGTCATGTGCAATATTTCCAGTATGCTGTATCATTTCAAAAGTGAAACAGCCCTTTGACATGCTGAGAAGGTTAATGGCACACACAGACAGGGCTTTATGCTACATGTTACTGGAACTGTGTCTTGCTGACGAGCAGGTTTGGATCTGATTGGCTTTATGTCAGTTAAGTGTGGAGCGAATGTCTTCTAATTACCCTTTGAAAGCATTTTCTTCAAAGGGCTCAGGTGATAATTATGCAGCTCATTGGCTAAATCAGTCGAATCTCTTGCTTTGATTTGCTAGAGGAAACGTTTTAATTGGTGGCACACATACTTGTTCCCCACCCCTACCGGACAAGGACAAGAGTGGTACAGTGATTAGCGCCTGCACCAGTGTGAATTCATGTGATGGATAATATGAAAGAATAATGTGAAAATGCAGATCTGAGAGTTGACATTGAAGTTACACTTCCCCAGGCTTCAGTTCACTGACAAACACCTTCTCTTGTACGTGTTCGTTGCACACATTGTTGTAACAAGGTTGGTGTCAATGAGAAGGCAGTGTCACTTTTAGCAAACTGCAATTCAGACAAAACTAAAATTAGAAGATGCCCATGTTGGATCCTACCAACAGTTACCCATAACACCCTTCCCTAAGTAGGGATATAGATTTGGAAGATATGATCCCCATTTTAACTTAAAATGTAGGTCAAAATGCAAGATTGAAGATGGATGTTTTCCCTGAAGTGACAAGTAAGAAGTTAGATTTTTAAATTTTTAATTTTTTAATATAGCAAAACACTAATCCACATGCTCCCCATTATCATATAAGTCTGATCACATATACAATCCATCACCAATCAGAGTGCAAAATGTGTCCTGATACAAAGTGATCAAATTATAATGTGGCATGCCCAGCTGCTCCTCTCCTCGTGCAGCATCTTTACTTACACCTGTCCCATTACTCTGCTGACACATTCACCATGTGTCAGCAGAGCTTCTATTCTCAGTGGCTATTGTTCCTCCTTGTTTACACAGGATGTTGACAGTAAGTAACATTAAGGGGAACAGGAAGAGAGGAGGTGGGGTACGGGGAGAAATGGAGGGATGGGCTATTAAGAGTTTCCTGTTCTGATAAGGTGAATGATGTTATCTGCCCATTAAACTTGGGAAAGAGCAGCTTGCTCTGTGACAAACCCAAACATGTGTATAAATTTATGAGATCAGTGTTGTAGTCACCGAACAATTAAATCAAATCTGATTCACAAACGTTTCAAGTCATTGTTCCTTGAGTCCAAGCTTCGGCACCCTAAACTTTGGCATTTTAAAGTTCAATTCATGCATACCTCAAAAAAAAGTAAAAAAAAGAACAGACACATTTAACTCTTTTACTTTTAATTCGCTATGTAGACAAGCTTTATATCCAAAATACCAGTCAGAATCTGCTTGTTTTAACAAGCAGGATATCACATATGTAACAGTGTTTTAAAGGCATGTCAAGGTCTATGTTGTCCAAAAGTCCCAAACCCAAATTATTTTTAATTCAATCCAACTCTAACTTATAAGTCAGCAAAATAATTACGATCATCAGGAAGTCGACATCAATTTCAATAAATGGTTAACTGTATGACTGCTTTTTTTAAATTAATTTAAAAATTTAATTAATCGCTCTATGGCAGTGTTAACATTATGGGAAACATAAAAGTAGACTTCATGGCAGAAGAAACCGTTTTTCAAACTTTTATCTTCAACTCCAACAGACACAGGTAATTCAAGCAATTATTGAATAATATAAATCGACCTCAATAAGGCTTAAAGCACTTTGGCATCTTAAACATCTCTTATTTAAAAAGACTGGAGCAGCCTCAGTGGACACTTAATTAACAAACTCTAAGATGCTCCAATCTGAGATCGAAGAATGTCCCTTTTTCTGGTTTAGGCTACACTCAGGTTTCATACATGCATGTTATAATGTTCTTTAAGCTAGTCTGTAGTCCCAGCACACTAATGCTGTTAAGACAAACAGAAATAAAAGCTTTTACTGTACCACTGTAACCATGACAGCAAAAAGGTCCCTTAGCCTAAGCAAGGCAGTCACTTTAACCCAAACCATTACATTTCTCTCAACCTATGTCGTCTTCACGCCTAAACCTAACTAGAATTAACCATTAAATTTATCTGTCAGCAGTGATTTGAAATTGTTTCAGGCACAGATAAATGATGTCACCCTGCCATAATCCATCATCACATGAAGAAGACATTTTTAAAATGTTTTTTTTCCCTTTTTATTGATGATTTTTTATTTACTTTTTTGTAAAATGTGCCAATGTGTTTATGTTTACAATAATATGCAGTGTTTGCATGACTTGACATTAGCCTGATAAAGGAAATATTAATGAAAGAGATGTCCTGAAGCTATCAAGGCACAAGCAAAGCAAGCAGAGCTGATCTAAATTAAAATATCCTCATTTTGCCTCTATTTCAGCAGCATTCTGCTGATGCTCATTCCACTAGACACTGGAAAATAAATAATATATCAGAGAGGCTTTTATATTCTAAAATTTAAGCAATGTACCTGGGTTCTTGGGAAGTGTCAGTACACAGTCAGTAGTGTGTATGTGTGTGCAAGGAACCATTAAAAATTTGTCACTGCTTTTTCAAAACCCAAAAGACCTCTGTTTGAAGCTCAGTGCTGCAATGTGTGGCGTTTCAAAACAGTGCCAGCGGCAGCAGTGACAGGGCACAACAGACCCCAAGCTTTGGTAAGACATGGCTGCACAAGGAGTTAATGGCTGAGATTTAAGCTCACAGATTCATTCACATTGGATAAGAATCAAATGTAGAAATCAAACATTCTGTGTGACATCTTTCTCAGTATATCATCATCTTGTTCTTTGATCTCCGTTAAAGCATATGCAAGTATAGCTAATGGGTGGATGGGTATTACCGTATAATACCTTATGTTAGCATTCTTTTTGTCTCTTTCTAGGTTTCTCTCTCTCTCTCTATTGACAAACAGATACAGATGTAAATATTAAGATGTACTAAAAAAAATGTTATTCCTTTAGCTTTGAAAAAATGTCCTTCAACTGCCTCTCATTTTATTTATCAGTTACACAAGGCTGTGTGTGTGTGCCTTTGAAGCTGTTTGATTTTGTTGCTAAAACATTTGCAGACAATCTTTCAAGTTACTCCATGCCTAACTAGGCTAACTAGGCTTACTCAAGAAATGTTGTGCCATAGTTGCACAAGTTTGATTTCTTTTAAGTCAGTTCCAGCAAGTAGCCCTTTTGCGCCTTCTCTTTAAACTGTCTTGAAATCTTCCCTCTGCCTGGCTTATCTACACGTGAACCTGAGGCTTTCAGCATCTCGATGGCTCACAGCTGCATGTGCCTTTCTTTCACTCTGACTATGTTTCAGACATGTCTGCTGTATACTCGATGTGATTTTTCTGTTCAAATAATAAAAAAAAGCTTTGTATGTTTTGACAAGATTACTATAGGTATTCAATTGAATCAATGAATCTGCATGGAGGTGAGTGAGTCTGGGAAGCCTCCTGAAGCCTCACATGGTCCTATTTTGTTCCCTGCTGGCAGGTGAAATGAAGCAGTTGGTAACACATTGTTTTCTCCATAAATGGAAAAGTAGTGATAGGAGCCACAATTCAAAGGGAAAAGGACTTTACAAATTTGAGGAAAACATAGAGAAATTCAAAACATGACCGAAGAATGACACATTCCTAAGTTACTTAGTCAAACTACACCAAAAATGATCAGAGCTACATTCTATACTTTTTTAGACCACTGAATTTAAAATTTGCAACTGAACTAACAGACAAAAGGGCACTTTATTTCCTGCTAGTCTCAGCTAAAACAGATAACTTTTTTTCAGAGAGGAACTCCTACACAAAGTTCTCCTCCTACAAAATCCACAAACCATTTACAGGCCAAGTCAGGACAAAACTATGTTTTATGAAAAAACCTTAGAATCTGAATAGTAAAACATCTGTAGGTTAAAATAAAAAGAGAGGGAAAGCAAGACAGACACAAAGACACAGATTTTCTAGAAGAGTCAGACAGACCAAAGATTCAAACACAGCATACAAACATTAGGGACATGTAATTGAATTACAGCTTGTGCTCCTGCTGTATAATATCCTGGTGGTAAATGGCTATGGGTTTACTATTTCATTGTTCCATAATCTGAATCCCCACCCAGTCCCTCATCTCATCAGGCAGCAGAACCTGCCAGCAGAAACAGTGATGGATTTGGCCTAAGGCTAAAAATTTCATAATTTGCCTGAAATTGCACATTGTTTCCAAAAAGATTATGACCCTGCGAAAGACAATTTAATGCATTGATGAATGTAATGCTGATGTTGCAGTATCCCAGAAGAATGCATCACAGTCAGACACAGATAGAAAGTCATCAGCTGGTGGAGCACAGACAATTAATTTCTTGCAAACTTGTGAGCAAACTTAAAAGTACCATCAAGGTTTCAATTGCCTGCACAGTGGGTGCTTGCTAATAAACGAACAGGCCTTTCGCTGGAAAACCATGGCAAACAGGTAAACTAAAGCAATTTAAATAATGGCGTGCCAATACACACCATTTAGACTGCAGGTAACTAACTGAGGATTATCAGTAACACAGAATGGTGGGATCTAATATATTCATACAGAATTCACTGTTGAAAGATAATTTGCACACGGGTACAAACCACAAGAAATAAATATAATTTGTTGCTGTATTACATGGTTCATTCAGAAAACATCCGAGCTTATAACAGTTGAGTGAAAATACTGAATGGTCTATGATGGCTCTGGACAGATGGGTCTTTTGATCTGACAGTTTTCTTGTGATGGCGCTCTACATCATTGAAATGATAAGTGACAAAAACAAACAAACATTTCCCCTGTTTCCTCAGTCCAAGCCCCAAAGCTTCTTACTCAGGAGCTGATTTGGCAAGTGGTGAGAGTAATTCAGCTGCTGCTTAGGTGAAGAAAAGATGCTAAATGTTCTTTAACCACTGAATGGTTAGTTAATCAAAGAGTAAATTGCAAGATAATTGATGAGACACTAAAAGCTATGCTCAGTGTACTCTGAAAACGAACATCAGAATTAATCTTTCATAGCTTATATGTGAGATCTGTCGAAACCAAAGATATCATTAGACAATATTCAGAGATGATAGTAATGTACCCTGTGGAGAAGCTAGTTTTCAGTGTTCTAGCTTTGGGGCACATGAGACAAAGATACTGAGAAAAGAAATTATAAAGTAGAAGCAACAAAATTAGAAGAGCACTCCTGATAGAAGGCACATTTAACTCTCTGTTATCAAATTTGAGTTTAATTGTTTTTGTTAAACTAGGACTTAAGGGGATAGTTTAAAATTTTGGGAAATACACTTATTTGCTCTCTTGCTGAGAGAAACTTGCAAATTTTTTTACCTGATGATTGTTGCATAGTGTGATCTATGTATCAAAAGGCTAGGTATATTGTGGGGATGCAGCATCCTAAAACTGTCTCAATGTTTTTATATCATCCGTGCATACAGATGCTTCTAAGAATCACTGACCTATAACACAATTACCAAAACAAAATCATGCTTACATGGGCAGACAGAGAGTTACCCAAAGCAATCAATCAACTCCTCAATACACAAGCCTTCTCTCTCTTTCTCTCTCTCTCTCTCTCTCTCTCTCTCTCTCTCTCCGTCTGTCTTTTTCTCTGTCTCTTCGTGGTCCATCCTTTGACGTCTGGCATATCATCTGAGTAAGCATGTTTCTCTCCATCTGGTGTGTGTGAGCCAGGTCACTGTCTGGCTGAGCTACAATCCTCAGGGAGCAACGAAGGAACAGAATTCTCATTAGTCAGACCACAGTCTCCACTCTAGGGACGTAAACAAGATCTTGGGTCTGGACCTAGACGTGCTGTGGGGCATCTCAGCATGCAGAGACACAAACAAACATATCAAAACCCCCAGAGACTGCCCTTACACTGACTGATGTCACCATAATCAAAACAGGTGACTTACTGTCTCCCATGCTGTAGCAGAAAATATGCAGCTTGTTATCAGTGCAAGCACCATACTTCATATAGGATCCCTTGATCCCTTTTCCAAACACATTCTCCCTCTGATAGTTAGAAACTTGTTCCAATCCTTACTGCTTACTGAAAGGGCGACAATCAAAGGTGAAACCTAGAACCCAGTGACCTTATCTAGATTCTTCACATCTCTAAAGCAACTGTAAAAACCAAAGTCCACCATCAAACTATGGTGTATGTTTAAAAAATAACATTCACTATTATTGTCTGTGACATTGTAGAGTTGAATGTCATTCTTAAATGCACAGAGGGAGCAAAATATATCACACAAACATAGAGAATATGAACAGAAACATCTGGGCACTAGAACACTCAGATCCTTGCAAATCATTTGCATGAAAACAGTACTGCAGCTCTGTTTTAGTTCCATGTTTTTTTTTTATAACAGTCAACTGGATTTGCACTCATACCATGAGAAAAACATCATGACAGTGTCTCCAATTTGTTTTCTCAGCAGTGCTTCAACTTAATCTCCTTTCAAAGATGAGAGTCTCCTGAAGGGCCTATTAAAGTATGCTGTGATAGAAATTTTACTTTTATCGTCTATTTATGTCTTTGTTAAACAAAACTGTCCACTTCACTAAGAGACTCATATTTACCCGAAGAGGAGCATGATGCACTCATGCTGATATTTTTTGAGGACATTCAGATTCACAACTTTTATGATGGGTTGTGCAAGCAATGTGCACAATATAACCACACCATCAAAGCACATAACAAATTGTTACTCATCATGAGACCAAGGGAAAGCATAGTATATTGAGATAAAGATATTCTAAAAAGCCAATACAGCAGTACAAGCATGCCATATGCACCTGTCCAGACAACAACAACACTAACAGATATACACTTCTTCAATAAATGAAATAAGTTCCCTTGTTTTAGAGACAGAAAAATCCAAATGTGTGCTTACATTGCTTAAAAAAATTATATATTTCATAATTGCTCATTTGTCAAGTCCATGGCAGTTCAATAGATAAGATTAAAGCCACTATCATCACTACAACAACAGTCACAATAGCCTTTAGCTGACCACAGAGGACAACAGGGTTTTCCATCACCACTAGTGCAAAGCACAGCAGAAGAGCCAATCGGCCCGAGGACAAAATGTGATAAAGCAGCAGCCTGGTAATTATAAGCATGAAACACACAGAAACTACTTAAGGGTCCAAAACAGAATGATCAAGGAAGATAAGGATCAATAGACTTCAGTAGAGGCTGTGGTACAGATGACTCCAATTTCATCCTCAACTAACCTAAGAACTCAACAATGCACTTAACTGGACTGCAGCGAATCGTTTTTTCAGAAAAAAGAAAGCTGACTGAGATAAAATTTAATGGTAATGACTCTGTGAACCACTATGGTAACACACCTATTCAGAAGTGCACTGGTTTGGGGTTAAATGATGTGTAAAACCTTTATGACACAGTTAAACTCAATAAAACACTTCAACTGGAACATCTGTTGTTTAGGTTCAGGTAACATTGGAGAGACACTGTCATTGCAAAAGGGGCGCAAGTAATCACACTGTTATAAATGTACTACGCCTCTCATAACACCACTGTTGTATGAAAAAAGTATGGACATGATATGCGGGTGCCTATTCATGTGGTTAATGCTGCTCTATAAAAAGGCAGCACAAGCGCAGATAGAGGAGTGACAGGAGCAGAACCGAGTAAAATGCAAACTGTCACAATTGTGCAGAAAACTGAATGTTCAAGAAATATTGTGTCTTATTTACATTGTAAAATAACAAACCACAGCAGCATTACTTGATCGTGAAGCTGTTTCTGTGTCACTGTGACCTGAGGGGAACTCCAGCAAGCAGATGCTTCCCTCCCTCATCCTATCTTTCACCCTACCCATCTCCAAACAGTTATACTGCTTGTGTATGTGTCTACATATGAAACATGATTAAAAATTGTGCACTGAATCTACATTTTAGTCATTTTGCACTGAGACTGAGTGATACATAATGCATGCAGCAGTTGCATAAGCATGAACTCCTGCAAGCAAATATAAGGAGTACAAAGGTAAAAGCCTTTTTTTTTCCATATGTGACTATGGTAATGTATGGCGGAGAAAGGGAGCATGACCTGTGAAGAGAGTAGAGTAAAAAAATATTTTATCTACAGAATAACTTAGCTCACATATAGAATACATCACGATCCAAACAATCAATCTAAAAAAAGGTGCACGATTTCCTTTACTACAGTGTGCCTACGATAAGTAGCTGCTGCTGTTGCTGCTGTTGTACACAACCTCTCTTGCAGTAAATTGCACAACCTCTCTTGAACACGGAACAGTAGTCGAAAAGAGAGACAACAGCAGCTCCACCCCGCGGCTGCTGCCTTACCGCACCTCGATCGTAGGAGTTCAATATGTCTTTTGGTGCAAAACGATACACGCATCACTGACAACTTTGTAATACAGGAGAGTATCGTGTGTTCATCAAACAGAGCGCGTTGACCACTTCCAACTCTTTATCTGCCCAACTCTGCTGCTGGGGTCAATTGAATTGAAAGAGAGCATAATCAGAAGACAGAGCAGAATGTAAAACACCACGAAAACCAAGAAAACTTCACCTACCTCCTCCACTGTGAGGGGCATGCAGATGCGATACTCCTTTATCAACATAGTCCTCGTACAGCGGTGATGGCAACAGAGAGGAAAATGCAGGAAGTCGGACTTGAGTCTTTCAGTCGATCTTGCAAATCAGTTACTTTAATTGAAATAAAAAAAGTTCAGTGAGACAAAGCATCAGAGATCCACAAAATACTAATTCGTCCTCACTTCTGCATCAGTAGCACCTGCCACGGTTCCGTTATGCCTGCGTAAGTCTCTACACACAAAAGAAACCCGAAGTAGCCTACAAAATGGTCTTCCGAGGGTAAAAACAAACCTGCTGTAAAATAGGTAGTTGCCAGTTTTACAAACTACTCCAACAGCATCATTTTTGCCTCTGAATAGTGCCTGCACCGTATAAAGTATAAGATAATCACACTGAACTCCAAAATAAGTCGCTCAACAACAACAACCGCAGCTTCAAGCGGCGCTTTGTTTACGCACGGGTCCCGGATAAGGATTGAGCCTTTCCTCGTCCTCTGGCTCTTAGCTCTTCGCTTTAACGTGTTCACTTCAAAGCACTTCCCCAAAATCTTCTCAGCGTGCCTCTTGCTCCTGTGAGTTTTTGCTGACAGCTCCGTCCAGGGATGCGCAGTGGTGTGGAGCAGCTGCGTCAAGTGAGCGAGAGAGAGAGGAAGAATGAAGAGGATTTGACCCTTTACTGTAAAAGCATCACAAGAAAAAGAAAAGGCTGCTAATTTGATCTCGGACAAAAACAGGTAAAAGTACACATATATTGTAGCATATTGATCTGAATGATTTCGATTGACTCGATATAATATTGCCGTTTACATCAAACACACAATGAGATCTTATTTTAAAAAACCTAAGCGGAAGTCCTTCGTTTTATTCTGGCTCATTTAACACAAGGTTGCTCTCTCCACACAAGCAGCGCAGGCAAGAGGTTGAGATTTAAAAACACAAAACAGGATCATAACCTATGTCATAACCATTCATATATAGTATTGTAGCACTCACAAACACTTGGTTGAAGTAAGCCAATGAAATACAACAACGATGTTGAACACTGCACAACTGTTTCATAATTGTGCACCGGAATTATTTGATTATTTCTATTCCTTACTTAATTTTACTATCGATTATAGCAGAGCCTCTATTTGGATTCTAAGAAAAGCGTAAGGGTTCTTAATTCAAATGAAAATGGTGTACAAAAATAAATGGTTTTGGCTATCTCAGGGTCTTTTCTTCACTTCGACGCGGTCCTTAAGCGCTTTGTTGCCGGACTGACCATAGTTACAGAGCTGACCTTGGTCCTGAACTGGAGCAAGCCATGGTTCTGAAATTTAGCCAGGATTAAACCCTTGCTGCTTAAATGTTAAGTTTTTCAGATAGCTTTATCCAGCAACAGATACAATTTTTAAGATTAACTAAAGATAATGGTCGGTTTAATGTTTTAAATATATTTGGGTACAATTTTCTCATAATTTATTTTTAGTTGTTACTAACTGCTTTGTTGGTAAATGATAATGGAAATTAGATTTAAGCCGTTCATAGGACAGTTATTGTTTGCCAAGTTATGAAAACTTTATCCAGCTGCATTATTGATGTTCTTAATCAAATTATCAATGAAGGGTCACTTTATTTAGTCTGTTGGCTTGTTTGAAAGCTTTCCTCATTTCTGTGATTCATTAATAAATAGTGAGTCCATTAATAAAACATTATTAAACGTCATGAGTTTCTCACTGACAAGTTAGAAAGTTCATATTTCTTTTAATTTTAACAGCCTGACTCATAGTTACACAGATTTATTACAGTAATTAATGTCTGACGTTACATAGTCTTGTCAGTGTTTATAAATTGATTCTGATCCAGCTGTTTGGTCAAATAACTTGCTTTTATTTTCGCATTAATGTGTTGTATTATTTCACTGTGCCAATGCATTCATTTGTAATCAGTGTATCCACTACGAACCAAGTTAGAACGTTACTTAGTTAATGTTAGCTTAACCTTCCTCTGTTTTATCTGTAGTTATGCTAACGTTAGCAAGCTAATAAGCTAATATCAAGCCATTTTGACTCGGTTAGGCTGTGTTGGACCACTAACCAGTAGTTAGGTGTCCGTTTAAGTTTTGTTTAGCTTACATTTTACTTAAGGATATTTATAAGATTTTGTTTTCGGTATTTTATTTCTAAAGCTGAGTATTTTTATTTCTTTGAGTGCTGTGACGTTAGTTGGAAACAACTTTAGAGCACAACTCCGATAACGTTAACCAAATGAACGTAACTTAAATATTACTGGACACTCACCGGAACCTGTCTTTGTTTTATTTCAGAGTTTAGTCGGATTATCCAGTTTTATGACCGCAGTGGTTATATGCACGTCGTATTATTCTTTATACGTTCATACTAGGCTTTTTGTCGGCTCAGGACATTTCAAAAACTTAACGGCTACGGAGGGAAAAAAAAAAAAAACACCACCAAAACATGCAGTTCTCTTTTTAAACGGCAGATGTCACCAGAGATCTTCAGATCTGCTCAGCTTTGTAGTAAGGACAAGGAAGAGAAAGCAATTCTTCAAGAGTATGTAGTATTTTTTTAATATTTTATTTACACACGATATGCTACGGTTCTCTCTGGGTTTTGGGGGGTAATTGGAAGCACACTAACGTCAGTGGTAACTTTGGTTACATGATGCATGTTTATGTTTGATGTTAAAGTGTTTTACTGCAGTTAACGTTATATTAAACAGCATGTAGTTTTATGTTTAATTTTGCTCTTATGTAGAATTTCATTGGCTTCAAAGAAGAACAAATGAGTTACAGGTAAAGTGACTAAATAATGTTTTTTCAAATTTTGTTTTTTTAGACATCCTGA
>JAPZDV010000124.1:0-15438 GCA_029814665.1 Acanthurus lineatus
TACTGCCTTACGTGCCTCTCCTGTGAGGTAGCTTTTTAGATACAACATTTTTTCACTAGCAGGGATAGGTCGACTATCAATTAGTGTTGTGAATGACATCTTGAAATCTACAAACTTTAATGGATCACCAGCAAACATAGTTGGTTCAGGGACAGGCAGACGATTCAAGGTAAGAGAACTTGCAATTGCTTCAGCCAAATTGGCTGTTGAACTTTGTGAAGACTCTTGCAATTGGGATGACGTAAGTGCTGTGTTGCATTGTCTATTTGCATTCATAGCTGGAGTTGTTTTGACAATAGGGACTGGGATGTTACGCTCACCACCTGCATTGCCTTCAATCTGATTATATGTTCGAACACGAGCTGCAGCCACATTAACATCCATTTGTGCTTGCAGCATTTTTAGCTTTGTTTTCTCTTCCTCTAATTTCATGTCAACTTCAGCTTGCCTTTGCTTCATTTGAACCATCATTTGTGACTCATGCAGTTTCCAATCATTTTCAAGCTTACTGAGTTTAGTTTGTTGAGCTTGTATCTCCTGCATAGACTTTACTTGTTCTAATTTAGCTGCAAGATCTGCTTCTGCATCTGCTCGCTTACTTGAGGCTTTGGAGTTGACTGACAAGTTGTCCAAGTTTTCAGAGAGGACACTTTCTGTGCTTGTGCCGCCGAAAATTGAAACATATTCTTCATGGTTTAAAGTCATTTGCACTCTTTCCTTTTCAACTTCAGCTTTAAAAGTCGTTTTATCTGGATCCGCCTCCAGTCGTTTGCTTACAAGATCACATATTTCTGTTGTGAGTGTATTACAAGCATCCATTTTTTGCACAATCTTGTCGGTGTTTAGAGAATTGCGTTGAAGCGGCTCATAATTTTGATTCACATGATCATATCCACCTTGAATTTGTTTGTTTATTTTCTCCAAATCCTCTGTTCGACAGAATTTTTTGAGTCTCGATCTAGATTCTCTGGCTATTGCCTTCCAGGATTCATAAGCTTTAAGAAAAGCCTTTAGGTGCTTTTTAGCTGCTTCATCTCGCATATGTTTCCCTTTCTCTGTAAGCTGCCGTTTGCGAACAGGCCTACTGGGAAAGTCTTCTTGATTGTCAATGGGCTTTTCATTCCCTCTTCCTGATGAGAGTTCTTCTGAATTTAAATCTTCCTCATATAAGGGATTTCCTTTTTCTCCTGATGCTGACATCTTATAAAAATTTATGCTTGACTGAATTTGTGTTATGTAAACTTAAAATAGCCGATTATAGAGTGCTATGCAATAGTCAAGCTATGCTTCAAGCCCTGAATGTCAATCCCCCAAGTCACTATGAAAAGAAATATTTTAACAACTTGAAATAATCACTTTGCTTTAGACAACCCTCAAAAAGGAACTAAACAAGATCATTCAAGTTTCAAATAAGGCTTATGCCCCAATCCTCAATTTCTGTTTAAACCAGTCAGCTTTAGATTTAACACAAATCTTTAATTTTGCAGTTGATCATTCAACATTTTATTGTAAAACCCTAAGCTTCTTTTCACAAACATTTAAACCAAAATACGACTTGACCAAACATCACCATATGCAGCAACTCAGTTTGTTTAGAACAATAAAGTCAACAATTCAGTTCGTTTTGGTAAATAAATTTACCACAGTCTTTCACTGCACCTGTAACCTCCGTTTAAACCACTGTCAATGTCCGATCTTGCCTGAAAGCGTAGATCAAAGATGAACAGGCTACAGGCTACAGTTTCACTGTAGCAGCCCTTGGAATAATGATGAGTGAGATCGACTGATGCGTAAGGTCTTTATTTGTTTTCCCATCATAACTCTCCTTACGGCACCGTGAAACTGTTTAAAAACGTATACAAATACACAATACAAATGCACAGTTCAATGAAAAAATATCTAAATTCCCACAATATAAAACTTTTCACATGCGTGCATATTTACAACGCATACCTCGTTGCGCTCCCAAGGAATGCAAACTTGAAACTAACAACAAACGAGATGCTCCGCGTGATCCACAAACAAAACAGGTGTCCAGCCCAAGTGATGTTACAAAAGACCGCTGCTTTAATGAATGTATTTCAACAGTCCCAGCAAAGGCAACTTCCAGGTCATCCAAACATTAATGCAAAGGTCAAATATATAGAATAAATCACAAAAAAAGATCCACAAATAATCCGACCCCAAAATTTGCCCCTTTTTTTGTTTGTTTTTTTTTCCTTTTTCTTTTTTTTCCTTGGACATTTATACACAGAAAAATTACATTATGGTCTTTTACAGTCACAGTCAGACAACTGTTAAATATATTAAGGCATGCCAAGAGAGTCTTCAACTGCACTATCTAAATATTAACAGTTATAATATATATATTTAAATAATATACCTCTTGCATTAGCACAGACACATTTATATTTTTTGAGACCTATGTTACGCTTCCACTGCTGACAATTAGAGAATACACATCCTTTAAAAAAAAAATCTCAATTTGTACCCCATTCCAATCACAGCCCTTTGTAGCCCCTTTTAACTAAAGGCTGTGTCCTCTGCAGTGTGTTAGTCTAAAAAATTACCCAGGGGGACAAACACCAGTATAAAGGTTGTGGGAGAGACTAAGTGGTAGAATAGGAGAAGGAAGGGGAGTATTTGGGTTTGATGTGTGAAACGTATTTAATGTGATTATATTTGTTTGTTTTAGGGTTAGAAGCAGTAGTAAATGGGTAGAAATCTTACACATTGACCTAGATCCTAGATATATCGTCGATGTTATCTATTCTGAAATTAATGATCTGGAGGATACCTGTTATTGGAAGGGTCCAAACTGTGAAACAGTATAAATATAGTTTCCAATACTCTGTGTTGGAAGACTGGAGTGGCCACAGTGGGGGAGAGAGCTTTGATGAGTGGTAACTACAAAACCCGTATTGTGAACGTAACAATCATGACTTTTTGGAGTGAGGAGGAGGGTTGGGATTATGGAGGAATGGAGTGGCAGAAATTGTCAAATTTCTACAGAAAGAAAAAGGAAAGGGGGGCAAATAGGGACTACTTCTCAAGCAGTTCGGGGGTTTTAACTGATGAGACAGTCAAGAGACTTAGGCTAGGTCGAAGCCCGAGAACTGGAGAGTTGAGATATGAATGGGCAGTAATCGGTTTTTGAAGAACTTTCATCTATTAACAGTGACTAAAGCCCTTGCAAAAGATGTTGAAAAAGTGAAGTTTGCAGGGTATCTGAACAACAAGTGCATACTCATATATGGATTGAGCAAAAAACAGCAAGATGATATACTGAAAATGGCTATCCTAAATGGTTGAAAAGTTAAATCCCATGTACCTCAGATACAGTGCTGTGAAAAGGTATTTTACCCCCTTCCTGATTTCTTATATTTTTGCATATTTGTCACACTCACCTTTGTGAAAAGTTGTTAAATCATGAATTAACTGTGATTAACCACATTCTTTGGAAAACTGAGTTAAATTTCACTAGCCACACCAAGGCCTGGTTACTGCCAGACCTGTTGAATCAGTAAATCACTTTAATAGAACCTGTCTGACAAAGCAAAGTAGGATAAAAGATCTTCAAAAGCAACATATGGTGACGCGACCTCAAGAAATTCAAGAACAGATGAGAAACAAAGTCATTGACATCTTTTAGTCTGGAAAGGGTTACAAAGTCATTTGTAAGGCTTTGGGACTCTTGCCTCAGTGTAGGCTAGTGTCGATGACTCAACAGTATGAAAGAGACTGGGCAAAAATGGCATCCATGGGAGACTTCCAAGGTGAAAACCACTGCTGACCAAAAAGAACACAAAGAGTAATCTCACATTTGAAAAAAAAAACATATTGATGATCCCCAAGACTTTTGGGAAAATATTCTGTGGACTGACAAGACAAAAGTTGAACTTTTTGGAAGGTGTGCAACCCCTTACATCTGGCACGAAACTAACACAGCACTTCATAAAAAGAACATCATATTAACAGTCAAACATGGTGGTGGTAGTGTGATGGTCTGGGGCTGCTTTGCTGCTTCAGGAGCTGGATGACTTGCTGCAATTGATTAAACCATGAATTCTGCTCTCTACCAGAAAATTCTGAAGGAGAGTGTCCAGCCATCAGTTTGCGACCTCAAGCTCAAGCGCACTTGGGTTATGCAGCAGGACAATGATCCAGAACACGCCAGCAAGTCCACCTCTGAATGGCTTAAAAAAAAATTAAGGTTTTGGAGTGGCCTAGTCAAAATCTAGACTTAAATCTGATTGAGATGCTGTGAGATGACCTTGAACATGCTGTTCATGCTTGAAAAACCCTCCAATGTGGCTGAATTAAAACAATTCTGTAGAGAAGAGTGCACAAAATTCCTCCACAGCAATGTAAAAGACTCATTGCCAGTTATCGCAAACACTTGATTGCACTTGTTGCCACCAAGGGTGGCACAGCCAGTTGTTAGGTTTAGGGGCCAATTACTTTTTCACATAGGCACAGGTAAATTTGGATAGCTTTTTTTCCTTGATAAATGAAATTGTCATATAAAAACTGCATTTTGTATTTACTCAGGTTATCTTTGTCTAATATTAAAATGAGTTTGATGGTCTGAAACATTTAAGTGTTACAAATATGCAAAAATATAAGGAAAAATACTTTTTCACAGCACTGTTAAGTCTGTATCAATGTAAATACATTACAGATTTAAACAGAATTAAAAGGAAGGAAGGTGCTTGACACCAAGTGCATTTCTTGCAAAACAAATGGAGAGCTGGCTGAAAAGTTGACAGTGATAACAGATTTTGATCATAATCTGCCAACGAAAGTACTGTTAGGCTTTTTCAGTCATGCTGTAAGAGAATTAATTCCTCCAGCATTAAGATGCCACAAATGGCAGAGAATGTGACATACAGTCCAACAGTGTAAAGGTAAAAATAAAGATGTGCTAGGTGTGGAGGTAATCATGCATAGGGGAAGTGTGGAAAAGATGAGCCTGTTAAATGCTGCAATTGTAGAGGGGATGTGCAGTTTTTGGAGGCTGTGTAGTGCAAAAAAAAAGCAAGGGAAGGCCAGAGATTCAAAATAATAAATAATGTATCATGCACAGAGGCTGTTAAGGGGGGCGATGAAGAGCAGCTAACAAAAGAAAATAGAGCTGTCAGAATTAACATGACAAACAGATGTGATCCTTCTATTTTTGGGAATAAAGGGATGAATCAGACAAGTGTGAGTGAGACCTCACACAAGTGCAAGGTCAAAGTTTGTAATAAAATAGAAAAAACCCTGAGCATGAACAAAGTGAGGGCTGAAGTCTTCTTTGACATTGAGAAAGCTTATGACTCAATGTGGAGAGAAGCTCTTTTGATTGAAATGAGTAGGTTAGGCATAGGAGGAAGGCTATACACTTGGGTCAAGAGCTCTCTTTCAAACAGAACATTCAAGGTAAGAATAGGATTAGAAATTTTATAAAGTTATAATATCGGTAATGGAATACCACAATGTAGTGTTGTCAGTCCAATCCTTACTTTTCAATACCATTATTAATGATACATTCAATTCACAGGTACGCAGTCATCATTGTACACAGATGATGGAACCTTTGGGCTGAGAAACCTGACTCATGAATTGAAATGTATCAAAAAAGCAATAATCAGCATAGAGGAATGATCTTATGATTGGGGTTTTAAAATCTCAGTTTAAAAATTCTGCTATACGCTAATCACAAAAAAAGGCAGTCTGCAGAGGCTAGCTTTGTATAATTAGCCTATGTAAAGAGTCAGAGTGTTGCAATATTTGGGATTATCAATTGATGATAAGTATACATGGAAGAAACACATTTGATCACCTTCCCCTTGTTTCTTCATCCAGCCACTGGTTGGTTATCCTAACAAGTGGTGTCAGGAAGCTGGGGCCCACACAGCAGTAAAATGATGACAAGAGGTGGAAAGAAAAATTAACAATACCTAGATGATGAAGCTTGCTCAACAGTTGACCCAAGCACCCTGGCAGGAGGGAAAGTGTTTCTCTGCCCTTTATTTTAAAAAAGTAATTACCAATTATATCCCTGCTCTCTTTACATTGCATTTAGGTTCATATTCACCTTGTTACAAGATCAACATGTGGAGAAAGAGTCTTCTTGCCAGGAGCGGTGATGAAAAGGTATGCAGCAGCAGTTTTCACAAATACAGTAGCAGTTAAATCTAATGAAGGAAGAAAGCAAAAAAGAGGGTGACATGAAGGAGAAAGGCCAGCCTCAGGGAAGCAAAGATGATGATGACTATGATGATGAGGGCCACGATGGTGATGACTATGATAATGATCCAGGTGAGATAACCAGTCATATGAGTTAAAGTTTTAGAACACACAGGGCAGCCCTTGCCCTTGGAGACCCAAAACTATTGCCTTTCAGTACAGAGGATGACATTAAACACTTCCTTACTACATTTGAGAGAATGGCTCATGTTTGCCACTGGACCGAAAAACACTTATACGTCTTGTTACTCTGCTCACAGGTAAAGCCTGTGGTGCTCATGTCCTGATGCACATTAAAGACTCTGAAAACTAATAAAACTGAAAAATTTAGGGCTTCACTTTTTAAAAGTATGAAATTACACCTGCAACTTAACAACAATGGTTTCGGTCTCTGAAGATTTAGCCTTGGGGGAAACCAAGAGAGCTGTTGGTTCGTTGGAAGGAACTGTTCCCCAAATGGGTCAAGCCAGAAAAGTTGACAGATTAGGCAATATCAGAGACTATTATCCTTGAACAGTTTATCAAAATGGTCCATCCAAAGTTGTAAGTCTGGACACAGACACGGCAGAGGAAGCAGCTTGCCTGGCCGAGGTCATCACATCAGCCAGAAGACGGAGATAGAATACCGCCTTCAACAAGGAGAACAGACAGGAGGTCATGTGATATTATTGCAACAGTTTAGGATCAGCAATGGCCGGGGGGGGGGGTTACAGATTACAGAGGGCAACCTCCAGGAGTTGCCTTTCTGGGGGATAAAGTGGAAGGCCAATCCAGCGAACTGAACTGTTTATGCCAGACAAATTTAGCCCAGATGTTGACGACACAAAGAAAAATGTTTTCCAATGACTGCCACTACAGCAGAGCCTCTGAAAATTGATCCATCCCATCTGTCTTCCACCCAGACACCAAACCCTTAATTGACCCAGAGCTCTTCAAAGAGACATCAGGTTTTACCACTGTGATCAACCATAAGATTCAACTTAAGGAGAATGCTCCGGTCTGGCAGAAGAGCTACAGGATCCCTGAGCGGTTGATTCCTTTACTGCAGAACTAAAGGAAATATCTGATGCTGGAGCTGGGGATAATTAAGAACCTCTGCAGTAGGTGGTACAGTCCAAATGTGCTTGGCCAATGAAAGATGGGTCGCTCAGATTTTGCATTAATTTCAGGCACCTGAATGCAGTCCTGCTTTGACACATATCCCATTTGGGCTCCAGAGGGCACCAACCACATCCACAGACTGATGGACCATGTGGTGAGGAATGTTTCTGGTTTCTCATATTTGGATGATGTGGTAGTTTTCAACCAATCATGAGAGGACCACATAGTCCACCTGCAACAGGTCCTGCAGAGGATCAAGGCAGCCAGACTTACTGTCAATGCTCACAAATGCTCTGCTGGCCAGAGGGAGGTGAAATACCTGTGCTATATCATTGGCTTTGGGAAGATCAAGCCACAACTGGGGAAGGTGGAGGCCATCGATGGTTTCCCTGTTCCCACCACCAAGAGGTGGTGTGCTAACTATGTTCTACGCAGCCCAGATGTTGACAAGCCATTCAGCCTGCAGACAGATACTTCTGAAGTGCTGCTGCAGGCGATGGCGGGAAATAGAGGGACATTGGTGTTCCTGAGTCAAAAGCTGCTTGACAGAGAGGAAAGATATTATATGGCGGAGAAGGAGTGCCGGGCGATGAAGTGGGCTGTCTGCTAGGAAGGCACTTCTTCCTGGAAATGGACCACCAAGCTCTACAGTGGTTGCACGTTGCTTTGTATTAAGTTGGTAAAAAGTACTCAACTGTTCTACCCCCCCCCCCCCCGAGGGAGGGACTAAGTGGTTGAATAGGAGAGGTGGAGAAGTATAAACCGAATTCCTTGCAGCGTTGCACAAGCCCCTGCACCCTGGCGCTTATTGGGGAGGGCCACAGTGCTCCTAACATTTGTACAGACAGAATTTCAAGTGGATCAGGTCAACTGTACAGTATAATTTTGTAAAACAATTGAAGTTATCATTTCCTGTAGTCAGTATGTAGTGCTTGTATGATAAGTAAATATTGTCATACAGATCTGTTCCGGGTGGGACCCTTATCAAACCTATGAAGTTTGGGGGCGATATGAGAATGTATATGGGAGTTTGAACAACATTCAGTTTGACGCTATGCCATGGGAAAACAGGAAAGGTTAAGATTGGGCAAACCAAATTTGAATTGAATTAGACCAATCCTGAAGTACGAGTTTGCAAAAGTAAGAGGGGCGGAAATCGGTAGCATGACCACAGGGACATTAGGTCATAGCTCCAAGAGGGGTTTTTGTACATCTTGACATGATATATGTGCCGACAGAATTTCATACATTGTATATTTTTGTTTGTAATTTGTTGTTGAACAACAAAGGACAGAGAACAGAAATGTACATATTCTAGACAGAGAACACAGATGGTTTGAGAGAAGAGTAAAAGAAGCCATTTACGTAAAAAATAGAAAAACCTTCCCACAACAGAGGAAGAGGTTAAGACATCAGCTTTCTCCTATTTACAATGCTGTCCTTTCTTCCCTACTCAAGAGATTCAACAACTTAACCTCCAAAAACAACAGCTGTGCACAACTGTCCTCATGTGACTCTAACGACTCTAACAACCGTTGTTTTTGGTTGGCCCCTTATAGCCCCTAACAGCTCCAATGACTGTCGTTAACAGGGTGGGTCTCTACCTGAGTGTTTTGCACCAGATTGCCAGAATAACCTAGTTTAGTCTGTTGCGCATGAACTGATGAAGCCCCTTGGATAAGAGGTGAAATGTCTTCACTGACAAATTGACAAAATCCAGTTGCTTTCGATCTAATTGCCCAGATATGATTCCAATCCAGATGAATGAGAATATTATCAGATTCCAAGAAGGTTCTTGCACAGCTGGTGCTTGGGCCCAAAAAGTTGGAACACTATGTAAAATGTAGATAAGAACAGAATACACCGATTTGCAATTGCTTTTCAGTCTATATTAAATTTAATACAGTACAAAGACAAGATATTTTACAATAAAACTAATAACTTTTATTGTTTTTATTTTTTACATTTTATTTTTAACTCATTGAGTTTGTGAACTACATCACAATACCTCCTTATTAGCTACAGTTTACAGTGAGAGAGTCCAAACAAAAAGTTATCTTTCTGGACCTAACTATCTATAAGAATGAACATGGGGGTTTAGACACTACCCTATAGTGTAGGCAACTAAGTAGCAACACTCGCCTTCACATGGACAATTGTAACCACAAATAACTCATTACCACTGAATACTCTCCCATTGGAGGAGAAGATTAACCCTGTAAAGCCTGAACCATGAAATAATTTCAAGAAAATTCAAATTTTTTGAAACTGGTGTTTATTGAACCTTCTAACAAAAATTAATTAAATATCAATTTGCATATATGAGTTTAAATTTGTATCATTTTTGATACATCCATCATTTTTGTGCAATTTATTGCTCACAGTTTGTTTACATTAAACTAACAAAACCTTATAAAATTTATAAAGTGCCGAAGACTCCCTTTATTTTGACACAGACGTTCTTAAGATGCTACATGTCATCTGTTTCAAACTGCTGCTAAATACTGCTGTATGCACATAATTTTTGAAACTTTAATTTCAACAGTCAAGCCAAAAAACAACAGTAGACAGCTGAATTGCAAAAATGGCTGCCACCTGTGTGACTGACAGAGAGGGCAGATACAGGAGAACAGCATGACTTAAGAGCCAGTGTTTTAGCCAAATCTGAGTAACAAGACACGTTAAAATTCATCTTTAATCTTATGTCATCAGCATTTTGACCTTTGTCAGCATTCTAAGCAAAAATGGAAAAACAGCTCTTGCAAATAGTAGATAGTAAGTTGCTGCTACAAAATGTGAGTTTACCGATTCAATTACCAGAGTGTGCAGTTTGCAGATGTGGAACTTGTGGAAATGTATTCATGGGGCATGCAATTGAATTTCATCTTAAGATAATTTTAAGCAATAAACTACCATATCTGCTTGCTCATTGCCGCTTGCAGCTATATTTAGGGTTCAAACCCAAAAATGGCTGAAACCCTTTTTCGATTCATCTTGTTTGTTATTAGTATTAGGCACTGCAAGTTGCAGGTCACTGAAAAAGCAACAATGTCGAACGTTAATGATGTAATTATGTGTGTGGCTGCTGAATGTGGCAGTGAAGGCTGCTGCATATGCCTGGGCTTTACTAAAAGCTCTCTTCTTTCTCCTCTGCCTGAAAATGCAACCAATATTCTTTGCACATCCCTTAGCAAAAGCTTTGGAAAGCAATAGCTTGAATATACACTATATGTCATTCCCATCTTTGTCCATTGCAGAATGCTGTTTTTAGTTGTTTTCAGGCGCCACTTTATTTCCTTTTTCAGGTAGTGTAAATCCAGCCTGAGATTCACCTAGTTTATCAGGGTTCCAAAAACAAAGGGATTTAGAGGGTTGGGGATTGTTTTCCCTGAAGTTGTCCTCAGTGTGATGTTTATATATTTGTTCAGCATTTTTAATCCTTCTGTTCAGGGGCCCCCTTCAAAAGCATTTTTAAAAAAATCCCTTTTCAATCACAGTGATGCAAGAGCCTGCCCTAAAATTATGCCAATTTTCAGGTTCATACTCTAAATTTGAGTAACCATTGGATAATGCTTTATTGTTCAAAAACACTTTTTTTTCCTATTCTTTCTATTTCCACAGCCCTCTTCCCAACCTCTGTTCAAACCTGGGATCTTTTTAGGCCCGCCTTTGTAAACAACTTATTTTGCTTCAACTGGGAGTCACCCTCTCCACATTTAAGAATAGTCTTAAAACCTTCCCTTTTGATAAAGCTTATAGTTATTAGGGCTGGCTTAGGCTCACCTTGGACCAGCCCTTAGTTATGCTGCTAAATAGGCTTAGGTTGCCGGGGGGACTCCATGACACACTGAGCTCCTCTCTTTCATATCTCTCCCTATATATTCTGCATTCATGTTCAATTCATGTCTTTTACTAACTTGCAACCTTCCCTGGAGTCTTTGTGCTTTCTTGTCTCGCAGATACTCATGGACTGAGGTCGCGCCTGAATTGCTGATCTTAGCTGTGCTTTCTGCTGTGGCTCTGCTTGATGCTCAGAGCAATTGTTATTATTATTACTATTATTATTATTACTAGCATTTTTATTATTGGTATTGGTACTAGTATTATTAATAGTATCATTATTATAAAACACCTACATATAGCTTACATCTAGTTTAACATATAGTTTTATCTTTGCTTTTGGCTTTGCTCTCTCTCCCCTTTCTACCTATTCCTATTAACTCTCTACACCATAAGCACACATTCATTCCCCGCTGATCAACAGGGCCCAGTGAAGCACAAAGTATTTGTTGATAAGCAATACAGTGGTAATGTATGAGCATTTAATGTCACTTGTAACTAGGCACACTTACTTAGGAAACAGTTAGTCACGGCCAAAATTTGTGGATGAAAAAAAATTAGGAATCAAAAAAAAGATGTAAAACATGTCTCCAGAACAGATCTACTTTATGTATTAAAGTTATCAAAGTTCTTGTCAAGTAAATTATGATTGAAAGTAAACTGTCTACTGTATATTGTTAACCTCTATGTACACATTAGCTATGACTATGTTACCAGGCAGAAAACCGCATTGATATCCTGATACTTTTTTTTACAACTAAAGGTGATCTCACAAAGTGACCTACTAACTTGCTGAAAAAATTGTACATATAAACAGCATCTGCATCCTCTGTCTTTTTGTTTCATTTTATACTTATATTTGTATAACACCCTTTGTGTTTTTTGAGTACTCAAAGCATTGTAAAACATAAGTCAACATTCACCCATTTACTTACTAATGGCAGGTAGCTTCTCTACAAGTGATTCTGTTCATTAGAAACAAAGTGCCAATCTGCTCATTAAAGACAAAGTTCCAGCCAGCTATGGAGGTGCATCTTCATCATCTACCATACACCAAACTGAAGTAAAAGAGAGAGAGAGAAAGTTTAGAGAACAGCAATACAGCACTTAATATGCCCTTTGAGAAGCACTGAAAATGTAGTGGAGCAATCTAGCAGTCAGTCTAGGGGCCCTACCACAATAAATCCTTAAATCAGTAATTTATTTCTTGTGCTTTATTTTTACCACAGAAAAGGAGAAGGGCATTTAAATAGTTGCTTGCAGTTATCTCTCTCTCTCTCTTTTTTTTGTCTCTCAGTCATGTTATGCCTTGAAGACGAAACTCTGGGATAGCACACCAGAATGACCTAATATGACTTCACCCCAAAGATACTCCTAACAAGTATGCTAAAATACTGCTGAGTTAATACTGTCCTCTCTGAGTAGGAAGGGGCATATCCTTATAACAACTCTATGAAAATCTATGCACTTTGATGGAAGTTTATGAAGAGAGGGCGATCACATTAGTTTGGCTGAGTGGCCTGACCACTAATCACTAATAAGCATGTTAAACATAAAAAATTAAATGCTGGGGTTATTTGAGCCAGTCCACCTCAAATTCATCTTGAGATATAAAAACAATTTCAGACTTCAGCAAACAGCAAAAATATCCCTGGCTACATGCATACATAGGAAGAGGCAGGGCTACAACCATTATTTCTCTTACAAATCCATCAGGTACAATAATTAGTTTTCTGGTAAAGCATCAGTCAGTAAAGATGTTACAGTAACGATTCCCATGTTATCTCTCCTTTTACCAAGAATTTGGTAATTCAAGTTTGGTTACTGTAGGCTAGATTTGAGTACATTAAAGTAGACGCTCTATAAATGTATATCAATAAGGAATAGCAAAATACTTACTGTATCTATTTTCACTGTGCACGCCTGTGATCTTCCCATTTGGTAAAATCTGAATGTGAAAGCCAATTCCAACGTTACAGTATAGCTTTCTTAGTCTTTTTATCCCCAACAGGTATTCTCCATCTCTAGCCGTTACCTCCCTCTTGTCCCAGGAGCTGCTGCTGGCCCAAACCAATGACCTGGCATTAGGTACTGTTTGTTTCCTACTGCTGATGACTTGGAGAGGAGCACAAGAGCTGCATAGGAGGATCCCATACAGGATGAGAGGCAACTTGAACCTTGACATCTTCAGTTTAACAGTCCCAGAAATCATATAGGTATGAAACTATTGTGTATTATTAAATCCAAATAAGTGTTCACTCAATATGAACATAAATGTTCATAAAATCTTTCCAACACTTAGTTTTGCAGAAAAATACCATGAAGGAAATACTTCTACGCTCTTCAGAGCCCAGAAAAATGTTTCAGTATGCATTTTTAGACATCTTCAAAAACTAAATCAATTAAGAAATCTTGTTTACCAGTGATTTGCCTCCTGTTCCCCAGTTTTGCTTCTTTCTTAGGTATATATCAAGCAGACAGACAGTAGACACTTATATGTGCCCCATTTTACATCACAGACCCCCTGCTGTCTTGTCTGTGAGTCACAGATGCTGTAGAAGCACACAAACTGAGAAATAAATTTAGAGATAGTGACAGAAAACAAACAGAAGCACACAAGTGCACAGAAACCTTGAAAAGGATTACTCTTTCTTATTAATACTGAGATTAAATACATAAATATAAAAAACCCTTTTCTGTACATCACCATGCTTCCAACATGCACATGCTTCAGAAAATATAGTGTTTGTGTATGTGGCTGTATAGAGTGTCTGTATGTTTAGAAGTCTAAATATATGTACTGTATTTTATATATGGTATATATTTGAGATTCAATAATGTTTAACTGTGATTTCACATCTCAGGGTTTGTTGAATGAAACATAACTTTAGTCCCATTATGTGTCTACTAAACCAGAACATTGCAGGTTTATATATTATTGGTTTATAAGAATAAAAATTACCTTTTCAGTCATACAGATAGATTGAGAGGTCTTAAAGCTAGAGGACAAAAGTTGTTCTTTAGTCTGGTGGTACAACTGTGTATATTTCAATTTAGCTTTCCAGATCAGACTTCACAGGTCAGAGGTGAATACTATCTTTTAATATCCTGTGGGCTCTGCATAAAGACCTCAATCCACCAAAATAACTGATTATTCAAAATGATGTTTTATTCACAAGCTGAAGAGCCTTCCTGTCCTAGCCATGGACATCCCATTTTTTTATTTTATTTTATTTTTTTCCACTGAGAATGCATTTTATTGCTCCTTTGAAAAAGTTGAGAAGAGCTTGGCAAAAATAATGTGCTTTTGAAAATTTTCTTTAAAAATAATTTAATAAGATGCTTAAAGTAAAACTCTTTACTTGTTCTACCCTTTCTCCATTAATTTAAACAAGGATGTGTGTCTTTGACTCCTTTTCTAAAATCAAAAATCAGCCCCTTGGTTTTGTTGATGTTAAAGGTCTCTTAAAAAGAGAGCCTACAGGCTGGTGAGCATGTACCTGAGAAAGCAGGAGGAATAATGAGGCAGGGAAACACTGTGGCGTTTTGTTTGAAGTCTTTTCCAGCTATGTTTATGTTTTCCAGCTACATTGTGCAAAATTATTGTCCTTTGTACTTTTTTTTATATTCACTGTTCACCGTGTGTTTTCTTATATCCATGTTTATAACATGTCAAATGTATGAATTCTTCGTAGAAAATGCACAAAACCAAAGTTACCTTTTTTTAAGGTTTATGTTCTATGAAATGTATTAATGTAAAATTACATTAAAACTCTTAAAATAAAACAATAAAACTCTGCACTCTTTTTTTTACCCAATTACTTACTTTTAGCTTATTCTTATGCTCACATAACTTTGTCTGTCATCATGCAATGGTGCCTACACCATCTGAGCTGTTTTGCACTATTGTAAAAAAAGTGATTCACAGTTAACTGTGGCATACAAGAGAACAACACAATTGCAAATGGCAGTGCCATCGACGCAAAACAATCGTTACAACTACGACTTGGGCAAATGGACTAATTAACTTATTATCACTTAATACAGTGGAAACTGAATACAATGAAGAATATAACCAACAGAAATTACTAAAAATGACCCCTTAAATATACTGGTTGGATGGGTGTTTTAGTAAAATAAGTAATAAAATATGCAGGAGCCACACTTGTGGATAATAAAACATAAAATGAAACTATCTATCTATCTATCTATCTATCTATCTATCTATCTATCTATCTATCTATCTATCTATCTATCTATCTATCT
>JAPZDV010000125.1:0-15422 GCA_029814665.1 Acanthurus lineatus
AGCAATCTATTCATATTGTATTTAATACCTTGTCCACGTTTAACAGCAAAAACCACACACTGTGCCATTATTTTATTTTTCAGGAAATTGTAAAACTTTCTTAAAAAAAAAAAAAAAAAAAAAAAAGAATATCTGTTTTATACTTCCAGTTCTAACTGAGGCATCCAAACTGTAAACTTTAAATCTTAAATTTTTACCTCATGGCACCTTTAAGTGTTGTACCTTTAGGCCATTATATTTTAGTCCAAGCCCAGTTCAATGGCGCTGTGTAGCTGGCTGGGACCTCTGGTGACCTCTGGTGACCTCTGACCCGCATGTGTTTGAATAACAGCAATAGAGCTGCGCGCCATATATTTCCTTACTTGTTAGTCAAACTAAGAGTGGGCCATTCTACAGGCAGCAGAAAAAAAATGTTCTCCAAGAGGAACTCTTTACTAAGTTATTTCCTTTGTTCTGGATTTTTGTTGTTGTATGAGATTATTACAGGTGAGTTTTCGGACAAAACATGTCCTGTGTAACAGTGGAACACTGGTTGATCTGATTTCTCTCAAATGAAATGATGTGTCTTGGATGGGCAGATGAAAAATGGGAGGGTGCAAGGATGTCTGAGTTATTTTTGATTCATGACTTGAAACTATTGAATTTATGTGAAAAGGTCAAGCACCCACTGCTGTCTCCAACATTTGTTAATGCCACCAATGAAATGTCAGATGAACGTCATAGTTTTTTATGGAATCAGTCATTCATGTCAAACTTAATCTGAAGTGTTCGCTGGTTTTATGTTTAGAGGCAACAACGCAAGTGATGCAGTTTACAGCTCAAGATAAGACTAAGATCAAACCCCTCCTCCTCCTTCGTCTGGATGGACCATCTGGATGAAAGGATGGATCTTCAGAGATTTTCTTTGCAGATCTACTAACTAAAGGCCAATCAGCTTTGACATGTAAATGTCAGCAGTGTTGGTCTTTACAGTGTACTGATGGAAGCTCTCTGAAGTCATTAAGCTCTCATGGCCCACAGACCCATTTCCTCAGACTCACATCCCTTCTGTGTAATTATGACATTAGCCCAGACCGCAGACTTGTAATACCCAGACAACAGCTTTTAGCTGTAGTCTGACATGGTAATAGCACTTCACATTGACCTGTTACATGACAAAACAATATGAACATTATTATTTTCACAAGAGCCTGTTGATGTTGTTAAATAACAACTGAATTTTATTCTCTGAAGCATCCACCATCCTCAAAAAAGCCAAATTCATTTTTGTGTGTGTTTGTGTGTGCGTGTTTGTGTGTGTGTGTGTGTGTGAGAGAGAGAGAGAGAGAGAGAGAGAGAGAGAGAGAGAAAGAGAGAGAGGGAGAGAGAGAAAGTAAAAGAGCCTTAAATCTTGTTCATGATTTAATGAATTTGAATTCTGTTGCAACAATTCAGTTCTCATGTGACATTCTATTTTTCTGACCTTTCACAGTATCAGAAACCTAATACTGCAAAGGTGAATTATGTTTTAGAAAAATGATAACACTCTACTTGGCTGGATTCATGTTTCCATAAAAAGTCCTGAACGCTTTTAGTGCAGCACCACAATAGGTTATCACATGACTCCCCAGTATTCAAATAATGGCTGATATCTAAGACAGATGGAGGCTGCACTGCAGCAGCTATCGCACTCACGAGTCTATTGTCCTCAGTTTCTCTTTTTAACGCTCACTCTCACTATTTTTATGGCTTGATTTACACTGCAGGTCTTGATGCCCAATTCTGAATCGTTGACTATATCTGATTTTTTGACTGTTTGCTTACATCTACTTTTAAAAATGACCCATATCTGATATCTGCATTTACACCTGCTTTGATTTTGTTATACTTTAAACAACCTGCATGCATGGGCGGTTTTAGAAAACGAAAAAAAAAAACGGAAGTAAGTAACATTTTGAAACTGGGCACAGATAAGAATGAAAAATGAATCCAAGCTATTGCTTTCCAAAGCATTTTTACGGATGTGCACAGAATAGTGGTTGCATTTTAAGGCAGAGGAGGAAGAAGAGAGCCGCTTGTAGAGCTTGGGCGTATGCAACAACCATTGCTGCCACATTCAGCAGCTATGTACATAATTACATCTTTAAAATGTGCCCTTGTTGCATATTCAGTGACTTTCAATTCACAATACCAGGAATTATCCAATGTGTCTGCATAGACTACAGACACATTGGCAGATATCCGATTCATATCTGATTCATTCCCACATATGAAGATGGACTGAATCTGATCTGACAATATCCCATTTGATGCGAGGAGTTTTTTGCTCACATGTTCATGTCACAGATCCGATCAGTGCCACTTCAGAGGAAATAATTATAATTGGGTCACTTGAAGTGTAGTGTAGTGTAAATTCAGCCTTTGGTTTTCTTTTTTGGTGTTCCACAACTGATGACTGTCTAACAGTTTGTATTGTATCAAGACCACAGGTAAATACAGAGAAATGTTTTTAGTTTTATTTTGTTTTGATTTTTTCACCTTAGATTTTCCTCACACTCCCTCAGTATTGTTTTTGAATTCAGTTTTGGGTCACTAAAGCAAGCTGTTTGTTTTCTTCCACTCTCTATAGTTCTATTTTAAATAAAGCTTTGTTTTTTTCAGAAAAAAACAGATTACTAGTCATGAATTCATTCAGTGCTATTGAGCACAAATTGTTGAGGAAACAGAGACAAAGTTTTGAGACAGTTGTTTTAGTCAGTTGTGTTGAACCCATTTGCAGTTGTTTATTTTCTTGAGAGAACTGCCTTCCTTTGCACACATTTCACTTCATTGCTGCTGTTCACTGAATAGAAGACTTTCTTACTCACACTAGTGATAACTGGGAGAGAGTGAATTGGAAGTGTGCCATTTGTAAAATGCCAAATAACAGAGTTCTTTCAGCGGCACTCCTACAGGTACAGATTATTATAGGAAACATAGGACCTGTAAAATAAAATGAAATAATAAAACCAGGAGATTAGTGAGGTTGAAACAAACAAAATCATTAAACTTTCATTACAATCTCATTTTATGATGAAAAACAAACTGATTTTACAGCACTCAAAATGTGTGCACACGTGGTTATGCATGTGTAGGAGACAGTTGCTCCCTTTGATGCTAATTGAACCATCTATTGCACTGAATTAATTCTCTTGTGCCACAAAACAATACATTTTCAAGCAATGTATATTAGTACACTTAATTTGCTGGTTCTGAGGACAAAGTGCGGGGAGGCATCTTTCCATCAGAATATGGAGAACAGGACCAAACTCAGTAAGAGGGAAGAGTCTCTGCTTGTAGAGTTAAAGAACCTAAAAACTCCATCTTTATGAACAGAGTGAAAAACAAGGTGTTCATGTTGTTCAGGTCATGGCTAAAGTCAGGCAGGTCTTATACATGACGATTGTCCAACCTATGGATGAGCTAAAGGAACAATTTCAGCCAGCAGCAGCAGGGAGAATTCCCTGCTTTTCTACACCAGGCAAAGCTCATGGAAGCAGTTGAAGTCTGTAAAGAGAAAGCTGCAGAGAAACATGATGGTTTCTTCTAGAAAAGAAGCCACCACCTCTATAGTTTAAGCAAGAAAAAGAGAGAAAAGGATGAAAAGGAGTCCACACCCAGCTGTGACTCTGACTTTTGAGTAAACAACTCTTTGAGCAGATATAATACACTGAAGGGCACAAATAAAGTAGTAACACTTCAGCTGTTTATTGCTATTACAGCTGTCATGGTCACTAGTTCTAATTTGTCCTATTGATCGGTTGCCCAGCCTCAAGAAAGCAAGTCTTAACATGAGTGTGTGTGAGAATGTGGGGGCCAAGGGAGAGGAGAAAGAATAGGTTGGTACACTGTGTGTACCACTGCAGCTAGTGGAGAGCCACAAGTAAAGGGAGTCCAGAAAGCCACTAACAAAGCAAGTAATGTTTACTAAGCTGAAGTCAAACACACTGACTTACACTAGATTATTAAATCCAAAGCCATAGTCTTGATTCAACAGTTATGTGACAGTCCAAACCCTCAACAGGTCACTTTATGCCCCTCACAAACTGAATGAATGAATGCTTTATAAAATGCACATTTGTTACTTTCAAATGAACGTCACAGCGTTGACAGTAAAGTAACAGTTTGCTATCTTGTGGCACAATAACTGTCACCTGCAATCTGTGAGTTATGTATTTTGCATGATGCTGTCAGACTCATGCTAGCCACAGCAGAAAATTTACATGTGTGTCTGATAATCGCAGGCATCATCTGTTATCTCTCTGCACTGACAAAAACACCTTTACCTCCAGTTTGAGCGACTGGAGTTGATTTGCAGAAAACGTTTCATTTTTTTCTTGCAACTTAAGTTCAACCTTTAGGAACATTTTCGACCAAGTTGAACTGTTTATTGAATTATTATGTTGATAATGTTAAAGTCAAGGTGAAGTTGCAAGTCTTTTTAAATAACATCATGTGTGAAGTACATATCACTAACACTCAAAAATGCATTTTTCTGTGTTTATGTCCCCTTAAATGTTAGCTTGTTATATTGACCCGTGTTTTCCAAAGTTTGTCTCTAGTGAGGTGTCTCTGCATTTTTCAACTGACAGATGAAATGTTCATGCTCCTCTCAAAACCTAAAAATCAAACAATATGTGGCCAAGATTTGGTATGTCACAATTTGAAAATAATTTGTATGTATGTCACCATTTTTGGTGCACAACAGACTGTTCATCAAAATCCCTTTCATGTTTGAGCTTCAGTCTGAGTTTTGAACATGGAGCCATGAGCTGAAGCTCTCCAATGTTTTCTCTCGCTGCCATCTTGATGCACACAGCTCTCCCAACGGTCAGCCTTACACAAGCAGCAGTGGTAGGAGGAGCCTGAGGACTGTGATTAATAAAACCAGAATTCTTTTAATGAGGAGGAAAGGCAAGCTGTGCTTCTATCCGCTTTTAAGATTTTCCTCCATTTTTATGAGTGAAAACTATGTTAAACATTTTAATCACATCAGAGCACATAAATTTACTTAAAAATCCTGTCTGGAGGACTTCAGTGCATCAGATCAGTGATTCATGCAGGACTACAGTCCAAGTCATGTGAGTATATTCTATTGCAATGTGGTCATATTTAAAAATGCTTACTTGTAATTTTAGTGTTTAATAGTCTGCAAGAGGTCATAATAATGCTCTTATACTAGAGCATATCTATGAAACCTGTCAAGGTTATTCACTGTAATTTCATCTTAAATGGTTTAACCTGCGCTTAATGATGAGTAAAAATACTATTTAATTCATTTGAGTCATTAGCAAACTTGCCCTCAGATAAACCACATAATATTGTCTGACCTTGTAGTCTTTTACAGAAACCAATGATTATAGTTATTATGAAGCTTTCAACTAATGTATTTTTCACATTTGTTGGAGCAATTGTGTGTCATCATAATGAGTTTGTGCTGCCCTAGTTGCTTTAGTAGGTTGACTGCTCCTCTGGGCTTACACATTCACACACACCCACACACACCAACACACACACACACACACACACACACACACGCACAAACACACACACACACACACACACACACACACAAACACGCACAAACACACACACACACACACACACACACACACACACACACACACACAAACACACACATAAACAAACACAAACACACACATGCACACATGCGCACTGTTAATGATAATACCTCAACCTGTCGTGGGCTAAGTGATGCATTAGAGTGGTTATCAGCTTTGTGTCTGCCAGTGCTATGCACTCTATCTGTATGTATCCATCTATGGCTTCTAAAGCTTTCCTCCAATAGTGAGGTCTGTTTCATTCAATAAGTCATGAACCGCTGTATTCTGCACACTGTTTGAGTAACATTTATTGAAGACTCTAGTTATCCACTGTTCCAGGCAATTACTGAGGTAATCAGAAAAACTGATGTTTCCTCCTTCATACCATCTGATACCCAGGTATTTTGCTTTGGAATTTATATCACTGTTGAATTTGTGTGCCTGAGTGTCAGCAGCTCCTGAGGTCTGTTACAGAAAGGTGGTTCAGCAAACTCTGAACTCTGAGCTTGAGCTCTAAACTGACTGACCCCAAGATGAGGAACTCTGAGTGTTTGGTTAGAAACAGCTAATAAGAGTTGGTTCATTCTGCTCTGAGTATTTTTACTCTGGGTTAAGCTAGCATGTACGGAGTGAAAAAGCCACCATCAATGGAGCTTTTAAGTTGAAATTCACCATGGAAACATGTAAATCAAAGTCAGAACCTCCATTATAATCCAGTGAACATAGAGATATTGAACAAATTAATCAGTGAGGACACATACAGATTTTTAGAATTTAGACAGAGATAAGAATGTAGACAGAGATAAGTTACTTTTTGTATGTTACAAAACACAAGATGATGATCATGTGTTTTGTAACATACAAAAAGTGCTCTGTCCGGTCGAGGCTGGACCCTGCTAAAAACTGAAAGCTGTTGTATGCAGAGATTTTTTTGATGGTGATCAAAACAATAAAAAAAGCTTCCTCTTACAAAAAAGGACATGCAGAGATTTAATCCTAAATTGAGGGTAACATAAGCTGTGCAATATTTGAATATTGGGCCCAAAACCCCTGTTTAAAGTAATGACTGACAGCACATAGAGGCACTTATGATATAACTGAGTAACAGACTAATATCCAACCAGAGTTTCGATTCTGACATTCAGTAAACCTCCACTCATTAATGTGATTTAATAAGCACTTTGATACAGACTCAATCAATTAGGAAATGAAAGAGCGTGTTTGGTTCTATCAGAGAAGGAGAGTGAGAGAAACTCAGAGTTTGTTGCAGAAAACATGCCAGTTAGCAGGTTAACTTTGCAGTCAGTTACCACAGTAACTAAACCAGAGTATAAGTTACTTTTCTTTCTGGGACTAAAAACAAAAGTTTCCCTCATCTCAGGGTTAACGAACTCCCAGTTTTCACTACATCCTTTTTTTAGAGTAAACACCTTGGTGTAGTGAGGAAATTGATCGCAGTCATTTCAGTGATGTCATGGTGCTCATTAGCTGCTTAATTTGCTTTCTCAGCTCACTCAATGGAAACAGATTAGCCGCTGATTCCACCATGGGCTTCAGACATGCCTTGCTAATTATTAATTATAGCAGACAGCATTAGGGTGTTTATTGATGCCTCTGCCTGCATGTATGTGTATGTGTGTGTTTCTGAGTGTGTGTGGGTGTGTGTGTGTGAGAGAGAGAGAGAGAGAGAGAGAAATAGAGAAAGTAAGAGGGCCTTAATTCCTTGTCTTATCTTTTCACATTTCAAGTAATATGATTTTTGTTGCAAAGAAAGGAAAAGGTAAGTAGGCTTGAGTGAAGAAACAAGTGTTTGTGTTATGCTTCTTAGCTGAACAGAAACACAGTTTGAGGGGAGAAGCCTTCATGATATTGTGGAGCTTCGTCATTGATGAAAAATCAGTCTTAACTTGGTGTCAGTTTCAGGTGCAGAGTCACATTTAGTTTCACTTTAGCTTTCATGGTTCTGCTTTCAGAGGAGTGAACTGTGAGTTTTACAGACTCAGGCTCCCTTATGGCACTGGCTTGAAAGAAAAACCCAAATCCTCATTTAGAGGGACTGGGTTGCATGATGGTGCTTATCAGCCTACTTTGTTAATCCAGGCTCTCTTCCTCAGCCTCTCTGCGTTTTCCCATTTGGGAATTTGGCGCATTTGGCGCATCTCTCAATTCTCCTAAGACATAAAGTGGACTGACTGCATCCTGCCTTCTACTGTGAGAAATATGAAAAACAAAAATTCCAGGAAAAAAAAAAAACAATTTTCATGCAAATATTGCAAGGAAGGACTGCTCGTAGAAAAATATTACTTGTTAAAATCATTTGTAGGTGTATTTATTTTCTATCTCAATGTCTCCAATTTATTTCTAACATGACAGCTGCACATTGTTGAGCTCTCAAACTTTTAACTTGATGCAGCAGATTTGAACATTATACCTACTGGTTTATGTTTCATTTTGTCCCACATTAAAGGATGCATGAATATCAATTTAGTTTTTTGTCCAAATCACAGTGAAATTATTTTTATTTATTGAATACTATATAACAATAAACTAAAAAAATAAAATAAATACAAATAAACTAAAAATATATGAAATAGTTTTTTCAGTTTGGTGTGATAAAGGCTACAAGCAGTGTGAAATGGACTTGGAATTGAAATTGAAATTAAGACCAAGCATAAGAACATAATCTAAAGTGGTTGCATTATATTTGCAACTTATCCCCTTGCATGTTCAATTTGTTTTTAAGTGCAGTTTTCAGCTTAGTCTTTGCTGAGTTTTCAGCTCTGTTTGCTTGTACTCAGCAGTGTTTATTTGCCATAAAGGTTTTTTTTGCCGTCATGCAAAATTCCATCTGCTCGGATTTTCTTGACTTAAAGTAACACCAGCTGCCCACAAAACATGTTTACCAAAACTAGTTGTTGCAAAGTATTCCAGCATGTTGAGGGAAATTCTAATTTTGTAGAAGAGTTTGGGATACATATAAAAAATGACTGAATGAACACTATTGCTATTTACTAAGGATCCCGATTTTTCAGTTAAGTTTAATCCACTGATTATTCATGAAGCATTTCTCCTATGACACTGTCAGACGCAATATAATAAGAATAAGAACAATGAGAATCAAGACAAATGCAGCTGAAAATGTCATTCTTCCTTGGCAAAACGTGGCACCTACAGACTGAAGATTTGTGATGTCATCACATATTTGCATACATAAAATATTTTATATATTAAATCAGGCTTAACTTCACTAACTCTAACTGGCTTTAACATTAAGTTTAATTATTTCTCAGCTGCTGTCTCATCAATAAAATTTCAGATCTTTCTCAGAGCCTTTCTGTTAGAAAACTTTTCTAAACAGATTAGGACACAGAGAAGCAGTGACATTTTGGTTAGGGTTAGAAATAATTGTTTATTTTCCACTGCAGGTTTCACTTTTGCTTTTTTAGGGGCCTCAAACCCTGGTCTTCCTGGACAAAGGTATCGAGACACAAAGTTTTCAATCCCTTTTGTATATTTATGACAAAAATCTGTTGGAGTCTTCGGTCCTAATTTCCAGTTAAATAATTCCCACAACACAATTTAAATTGTAATCAAAATGGATCAAATTAAAGTTCCACATATTATTTAGGTTTAATCAATTGGACATATAGGTATATAGGGAAGAGTATGTTTTTGGTTGCTACATATCTGCTTGATAGTGGGCCAGAAACTATTACCATGGGACTTAAATTCATTTCATGTAATTGTGTTCTGTGAATTGCACGGAAATCAGCTCATTACATTTAATAGACAAATGTAAATTTGGCCTGACAGAGGCCTTATCGTGATTAACACAAAATTGAACTCTGGAGAGAACATGGCAAAAAATAAATTAATCAATAAATAAATTAAAATCTTTAAATACTCCAAAGATTGTTATAGTGCTTATTAGCATACCCAAATGTCAAACTTTTCCTAAATGTGATGTGCACTGAATGTTAAAGTTCCGCAATGATCCGGGAGGAAATTTGGGGATTTCTGCATTTTTGGGCTGTATGTTAGAGTGTGTTTGAACATAACCTAGCAGAGTGTGTTTGACAGGAGTAATTGGCTGTTTTGCTGGTACTCATAGACCAGGATCCTTGCAGCTGTCTATGAATCACAAGGGTTCATACTCTTCATCCCCCTCAAGGCTACTGAGTCACTTAACAATCACACAAACCCAGAGGGACGGCAGCTGTGGAGGGAAAGACTTCTTAGGCACTGTTTCAGAGATGCACAAAGAGTTTCTTTTTTTTTGGACTCCAACAACAAAAACTGTATTGGGCACTATGGGCTGAACTCCATATGTTTCATGTTTCATTGTTCCTCCATTCACTGACATGATTTTTGTGGAACATGACCCAAACTGCACTGATTGAATCATCGGTGAATCTTTTGTGGAGGAAAACAAGATGAAAGAAAAGACAACTACCACAGGTTCCTAAAGAGAAGTCCTTTCTTGAGTGTGAGTTTGGCTCTGCAGCCCTCTTTAATGTTTTTACAGCTACTGAAAAAGACATACAGCATACAGTGTTAGAGGAGAAAGCTTGAATGGAGTTGAGGTGTTTGCAGTTTCTTCTGTGCCACTGGGATTTATGGTACACACAGTTACCTTTCACATTCAGCAGGTGAAAAACTGCCCTCTCATTTCACTCAGTGTATATACATCATGCTTCACATTGATGGTCAAACATAGAAGTGAAGTAGACTTTGAAACAAATCCTCTGACTGGTCCCGTTTGTCACAAAAAAAAAAAAATAATCTCCCAAAGTATTCTTAAAGATAACCTAAAAACCAATAAAACACAGTGGGTATCTGTAGCAGAGCTCAGGGTGGTTTCAGATTCAACTGTGGTGGAATCCAACTTCAGAGACAGCAAATCAGTTTAATGCTCTTTTCAATAAATAAACAAAATCATGACTTTGTCTGACTTACAATGACTCACAGGTGTGACTAATAATTTGCAATAAAGGACCTCACTGAACAGCCATTTTTACAAACACCCACCCCCTCCATGTCTGCAGATGGAACACAGACAAAACTAAAATACCAAAGTGCACATCAAAGAAATGCTCTTTTCTCAGCACTAAAACCTCCTTGCACAGAAAACACTGCAGCAGATATCTTGCCAGCATGAAATTATTGTCATGACTGACAGCTCATCCAAACAAGTGACTGAGTCTGGCAGTTGTATGGGCGGGACCTCAAAACTACAGCCCCATTCATTGATCACTGCTGAACAGATTCTGGCTCCAAATGACTTCACCAATGCAAGATATATGAGACAGTATGAGAGAGTGGAAGGTCTCGTCTGCTCTGGCTTTATTTTACAGGCCTAGAGGCAATGTCTACACACATATGAATAATTCAAGAAAAATTAGTATTGTAATATGAAGACTTGCAGATGTTGAAAAAAAAATCAAAAAACAGCTGGCTCTTTTTGCAGGTTTCTCCGTGTCAGAACATCTTTGGTTGCACCCAACAGTGTGACATCACTTGTAATTCAATAGTATTCAGACTTCCCTCTTTGTTAGTGTCTTTCTTTTGGCATGTTGGTATTAAACAGCTTATGTGACATGTTTTTTTCATTTTTGGGAGCCTGATGCTTCCACTGGCTTTGCGACGTGCTTTGTTTTTGTCAGAAAGTTTCTGATGGTAGGAGTCTTCTCCTTTTATTCTTCATGTGGTTCTTGGCATCATGACATCCTTGTGACTGAATCCTCCCCAAACATGATGTCGCACAGGCAGTCTTCTACAGAAACTTGGGAGCGCTGCTTATACTAACAATACAATCTCAGGAGCGTACGCCTACTTGTGAACAGATGGTGTTCATCAAGTAGGAAACAGCCATTTCAAACAAGTTTTGTCAGTTAAGAGAAATAGCTCTCTAAGAACACTCATGAGAGCCTCTTGGTAAAAGCCAGAGAGGTTTAGGATGGGGATATGAAAATGTTCTTACATGTGGCCTAGTTAGAGCTAAAGAAGACATGAGGATGAGAGGTGAAATATCTTGGTGAACCTCAAGCGAGTTCAGTTGCCTTTGTTCAGTATATAGATTAAAAATGACCTGGATGACTCAGAACGTTCACAGACGTAAGGCCAAGTGTTGACTGTACCTGCACTACTCTGAGGCAATCCCACTGACTGCAGCAGGTTTCACATATGCAAAGGTCATAAACCAAAGAACCACAGCACCAGGATCACCACAGAAAGTATGAGGGCAGATATTTGTGGGCCATAAAATACAGTACATAAGGCTTCTTATTTAGCCTTCGATTCTGTGACCAAGATGTTATAATACAGTAAGTAGTATCCCTCTACACACTGCATTCACTCAGTTAGACTCTCGTTTTCTTTTCACTTACTGCCTCATCCAGCCTAAATATTCCACTCAACACTTTATGTAAATCTGTCCCGTCCCTGTGCTCGTAAAAATTTTAGTTTGATTCGGTACACTTCGGTACAGAGCCCAGCGAGGGCTAATGCCATGTTTATCATTTTATAACCCTGGATGTTGTTATTGTGATATTTGCCTTCAGTAATTCCTGGAAGTGTTACATTATTTATTTATTCATCTCTGTACATCAGAACTCAAGGCTCTCAGATAGAGACATTACAGATGCCTGAATAGTGCACCAGACATTTCAGTTCCTTTTTTTCTGCTGTTTGTATGGTGAAAGAGACTCAAACAAGCTTTAGAAATTTGAAATATTCTGAGGCTGGAAGCAGACGCCTTTTGAGGCTGTGACTTTTTGAAATAGTTCAGAAATAATGATGAAACAAAGTGGAATGATGCTCCCTGCTGCAGTGAACATCAAACAGGATTAGCAGAATATTTCAGATATTTTTTAAGCCTTCCTTTGTTTTGCAGGTGAACTAAATGTTCTTATTTGTCAGGGAGTAAACAGATGAGGGATTTACATAATGTACCAGCAGACTGGATGAGAGATAAAATATGTGTGCAGTGGAAAAGAACATCCTGATGATGAAGACACAAGTTTGGTTGTCAGGGTAAGAGTTTGATTATTAATCCTTTTATTACTTAAAATACGTGCAGTGATGTGAGGTGTGTCTTGTCTTTGTTAACTCTTCCAGCTGGCAGTGACCAGTGTCGTCACTATGAATCAATTTGGAAAAAAATCCACCTGATATAAGTCATAAATACTGTCAGATATTTGCCAGCTATGTGGTTATTTTTTGATTCATTTCATTTAAATTTCTCACTGAACCAGTTTTGCTTTCATTTACTGATAGTGAGATATTAAACTGCATATGCTGTCAATTCAATTATGAGATAGCAATTTGACTGTGAGCGCAGCCAAAGGAAAGCTTACTGGGCATTTATAACATCTCTGATATTCATCAAGCATCTGCCTTAAAATTAAACTGAGCAAAAATGTAAATTTACAAGGCTTGTTTATGCTTCACCAGAATGAACTTCATAGATTTTTTTTAATTCCCCAAACATTACTGTAGTCCTGAAATCAGGTTTATACACTCACTTTGATCAAAACGTGGTCCCATACTAAAGGGACCCATACCAAGGCTTCAGACATCTACCCCTCCAGTATAACTGTGCTCTATTTTTTGTTGTAAATACTGGAGTGAACAAATCCAAAAAACTGCACAAGCATAAAATTTAACATGTTATCTTTTCTCATGTGTGTGGGACAAAATCATTTATTAATTGCATCTCAGATTTTTTTTTTTTTTAATTTATTTAGCAAATGGTACTGGCTCGGTGGTATCTCATACCCAAAAATGCATCCATTCATAACATGTACTGCTGGTTTTTGATGTAAATTACCTTTAACTTTAAGCCGCATTAAAAAAAAATCATTTCAAGAACTTCATCTTTATTAAAAAAGTAGTTTATGTGTAAGAACTGTAACTGAGTTCTCAAATGCACAGAGCTAAGATAATGTACTGAGAACTTCACTCAGGGACTCGTTGACCAAACTGCAGAGTCGTCTGACATCCACAAACCGCGGGAGCCATCAGGGACCCTTGTATTTGTTGTTCAGTGTTTGAATTTCCTGCTGGCACAGGACACCAGTCTACAATGCTGATTATTTGTTCTGGGCTTTGAGGTGATTAAACAAATCTCTGCAGGCTCAAAGATAATTTGCTCCACTCTCTGCTCCATCCACAGCAGGAGTACCACAGAGTGAATGAATGAACTGTAATCTTCCTTTACATTGCCACCTGTACCCACTGAGCCTTCTCCCTATCAATGAGACTACAAATCAACTTTTATAGTTTAACATTTGTCAACCTTTGTGATGTCCAGCACAATCCAACTGCTCTAAAACACTTACTGAGTAGACCTGCTGTCCATATTGCAACATCCTAGTATTATACATTTTAATGACTCTTTTGTCACACCTGAGCAAAGTGAGGGAGCAGACAGTGCTAAAAATCCTTTTGTTACACAAGCCAGACCACTTTTATATTCCTGTAAGCCCTCATTCCAGCAGCCACACAGGGTCTCTGGTAATTGGCTCTCTACTGCTGTGTGCATCAGTTAATAGCACCATCAAAAGCCTTGAGACAGGCCAAATTACTCAGCAGAGAGAGAGAGAGAGGCAGCTAAGAGAGGCCTCAAAGGTCCAGTGTGGGGATTTTTTTTTTTTTAGAATATGGCGAGAATGGAACATAATATTCATAAGTATGTTGTCATTAATGTTTACACAGTTTAAAATAAGAAGAATCTTTGTGTTCTCATTACTTTAATATGAGCTTTTTATATTTAAAGAGGGAGCCTCATTCACATCACACAGTTCACCATCTTACATCACAATGTTTCCACAGAAGCTCAGAGTGGACAAACCAAACACTGGTTTTTAAGCGGGCCTTTCATGTTTTTCAGGGCTTGAATCTCTAGGCCACCATAGTTAATCCTGCATGCTTCGAATGATAAGCAAAAAGATATTTAAATATTTTCTGCTAAATGCAACTATATCCTACACTCTGGACCTATAGGTGATATCTCACTTTTGTACAACAATTTCTTTCTTCAGCCCACATATCTATCTCTACACAAGTTGCATCTTCCAAAACTAACTTCAGTTTCACACCTAAAATTTGTAAGCTAAACATACACCTCATATTAAATTACCATTTCAGTGAGGTAAACTGAGTGTATTCATATATTCAAAAACACAAATTATTATTTTGGGGAAGAGGGCTTTATAATCAGACGGACCAACAGTGTGGATCAGAGGAAGTGAGTTTGCCAGTATAAATTATTATTATAATTAAAAAATGTTCTACTCCGGTCATCAGAGCTTCACTCCCCTCGTGTTTTCTTCTTTTATCCTCTTTGTGCATGGGTGTGTGTGCGTGTGTGTGTGTGTGCGTGGGTGTGTGTGTGTACATGTCTCTTTTTCTCCTGGTTTGTCACACAAAAACAAAGCTGCTACTGCTTGCAATCAGAGGGAGACCTCCCAGTGATTCTACAGTCATCCAGTATAGTATTGTTTCCTAGGTATGTGATTTAATAGGCATATCAGGTAGCAATATTGGTTGTACTGTTTGTAATTATAATTCCCTTGTTGCCTGTTACTAACTTGCTTCTCCCTGTGCTCCAGGGATCATCTCATTCTACAACCTTCAGCTGCCTTAAAATAGACTTTAATCTAATGCATTGCCTCCTGCATCTGCACAACAGTTAACTTGACCTGACACTTTCTACAGTTTTAGTAAATTAGTTTAGTCGTTAAACTACACTGCAAACTGGATTATCTAACAGATCTGTGACAGGATAACTGTTGCCTCATATTAATGGGTATTAATGGTATATATATATATATATATGTT
>JAPZDV010000126.1:0-15403 GCA_029814665.1 Acanthurus lineatus
CTATCTATCTATCTATCTATCTATCTATCTATCTATCTATCTATCTATCTATCTATCTATACATACATACATACATACACATAAAAGGAAATGTGTGTACATGGTGTTTTGATAGGTCTGTGGTGAAAAGGAAAACGAGACAAGATAACAGTTAAGCTCAGTCTCTAAAGTGATTTTGCTTTTGATGCTGATGACAACAACAAGAAAGACAGAGACAGACAAAAGAAGAAGCATCAGATATTGAGAACACGTACTGAGTTAGGATCCAATTCTCCATTTTAAGAACCAAGTATTTCTTCAAGAAAATGGCAACAGAACATTCCTGACAGCAGCATTCAGATCAGAATGCCTCTGTCTCGTGATTAAGTCAGCAGTCACAGGGCAAAATAGTTTAATGCAAGGTTGAGAAAGACCAAATGACATCGGAAGCATTTCCTGCGTCATAATACATGAACCAGAGTTTATACATCCAGTAAAGGAGTGAAGGTATCTCTGAGTGAGAGTGAGAACTAGTCCACAGGAACATGGGTATTTTTTAAAAAACAGGTTTTGTCCTCTTTCATTTTTAAAATAATCCTGTCAATAAAAACACTACTTCAAATAAATCTCCATCCTAATGAAAACACAAAAACATGCTGTTCAGCGCTGTTAAGGGCATGCCAAAAAATGGGTTTACGTTATGTGTGAACAAATGAGAGGTCCTTTTAGACAGGAACACATCCGCCATTGCTCTTATTCAGCATGTAAACAAGAGAGAAAAATATTGACATCAAGCACAGGAGATAAAGGTGCACACTCTGATGTCTCAAGCCAAATGCTATTTGCTCTGCCTACATGACAAAACTGCACACAGAGCTTGTGAATATCTTCACCCTAACAGGAGTTTTGTTTATGGTGACCTAAAATGCCATTTGTGTGTGTGGACAAAAGGCCAAATCGCATAGAAAATGCTATTTTTCTACAGACAAAACAAAAAATTGCGTATATGAGGAGAAGACCTGTGATGGGAAGTGAGGTCAACAGGGGGACTTCTGCAGCATCAGCAAGGAATGAAGGCAAGTACCACTGTGGTGGAGCTATGAAGCTATGCCTGAAGGTGAAGCTCTCAGTTTACCAACTGACCTGAGTGTTAACCCTGAGCTACCTTATGAGCCGAAAGAATTAACTGAGGAGAGTGGAGGATAAGGGGGAGTGGCAAAAAAATGCAGACAAAAGAAAGGGATTTGTTACTGCCCTCTAATATGACACCTTTTGTTTTTTTTTTAAACCATTGGATATGTAATAAGGTTAAAAATGTTTCACTAGCTTAGGTGCAAATATTTGGGTGCTGACATGCTTAACATTAAGACTAGTTTGGGCTGAGCAACCCATTTTGATTCAGTAAAATAATAATATGTACTTTATCAACAAATAGAAAACAAATAAAGAAGGGAAAAGTAAAAAATACTTAAAAAAGAGAAATATAAAAGTTGTAATTATGTTGTGTCTCTTCAGAACTTCAATCCTCAAATAAAAACCAAAATTGGTGAGACTTTTTAAAAAAGGAGACCTGTTTTTGTACTCACAAATTAATTTACCTGTCTACTATCCACATAACTGGACACAGCAGTTTTTAAAGTTACATATGAGAAAATGGTTCAAATTCATAATTTGGTGGTAGAGAACTCTGTTAAATTGTAAGGGTCTGAATTTTATCTAACACTTCCACATAAGCACAGGCACACACGCACACACACATACACACAGGCACACACACACACAGACAGTGAGCGGAGTTGGCGCCCAGGAGGATGAGTCACAAGATGTCTGGCTGTGTGTATGTGGCTTCTGCACCTGCACTCATAATTTAGGGCCTGGTGTTTAACACAAAGACAGGACAGATCAGCATGATGATAATAATTATTCCCAGTGAGAAAGGCCCTGCTTGCAAATTTGTTTGCAAATTCTCTCTGTCCCCTCGTTATTTGAAACCAAGCAATCGCACAGCAGAAGACACTTAATCGACACATGATTTGCCAATAGGTGATATTCAGCCCTTGTTGGTTTTCCATTGTATGTAGCTGCATTTAGATAAAATATTGATTATAACAATCTTAAGCTCTTCCAAAATGTGTGTTGTGTATCCCACCCTACTGTTAATAATTGTTAAGATAAAAAAATAAAGATTTTAAAATTTGATCAAGGAATTGTTTGAGGAGACGGCCTAAAAAATAAATTGTTATGTAGACTGAAAGACAGAGCAGGAATGGAACTGAAAGATAAATCTGTTTTCAACCCAAACAAGCCAAACTGTTTCCTAAACAACAGAGTATTTCCAAGCGTGGAAGGCTGATAAGTGTTTTATTTTTCTTTTATCTTTTTTTTTAACAGATCCTGATGATCCACATGGGTTTTCTGGGTGGAAAAGGGGAAACAATTAAACATGGTGCAACAAAGTGAGTGAAAGTGCTGTACAGGCTGACTAACAGGTTGGTGCACTTAGAAAAAAAGGACAGTGTGGGGTCACGTCACCTCGCTGGTTTTAAAAAGCGGCCACTGAATCCGGCTTTTAGTGTGGTGTGTGTGTAGCATGACTCATAAGAAAACAGTACTGGCTGCTCGGACAGCTATTTGTGTCCAGTTTCCTCCTGAGCGTTTCTGCCAGAAATGTTCCACCAGACAAAAGTAACAGCACAGAGCTGCACTGAGCATGCTGGGATCACATATATTCATAATATCTTTTAATTTTATAGTTTAATGCCCAGCAGCTTTTTTTTTTCAAAAAAAGTGATATATATGTATATATATGTATAAAGTACCCTGAGTGGTGGGCCATCAGCAAGCTAGCCAAGCCTTCTCTGCTGGCCCAGAGATGGTCAGAATCAGAACATTATATATTTCTAATTAAATTTCTATAATTTAATATATTAAATATATTTATTTAATATATTATTAATACTCTGTGTATTTTACAAAGTTTGTTCCCATCAGTCTATCAACTCATTTCATTGCAACTCTCACTGAGTCGCTCTGCTTCCAGTGCAGCTATTATAAAGCAGAGCTCTTATCCAATCGGTTTTCCCCCCAAGCTGTCTCCAGGTGAAAAATCCACACTGAGGCCTTCAGAATTTCAAGTAAATCCCTCTGCTGTGAAAGCAAATGGAGATGATGTTCGTGGTTGTAATATTATTTAACCAATCAGGATTTAAGTCCACCATGTTGAGGATATTCTTTTGGAGGCCACAGTTCTCTAGCTTGTCTAGTGAATGAAGGGCATTAGTTAATGAGCTGCAGTGCACCAGTTAGATAACTTGAAAGTTCTGTAGCCTTTTGCTTTGGATGTTTTAATTAGATTCATGCACACTGGCTAAAGAAGGAGAAAAAAATTACTGGGGTCTGTGAGGAAACCTGCTGAATCCTGATTGCATTATTCATTTTTTGGGGCAATTTTGCTGGCTGATGGTAATGAATAGCTTATAGTCCTAGTGTCATGGTGGGGTTAATAGGGTAGCACTGAAAAGCCTAAATACGTGGCCAGGCACTGAATTATGTGCAAAATATTATGCAATGACATGCTGCCACCTGTAAATGAACTTAGTGGAAACAGTTACCTGAGTCTGACTGTTCCCAGTGTCTGCGAGCAGCTATTTGATAGGACTAAAAAAAAAAACATGTTGTTTTCCACACTATCAAACAGAGTCATTCCCCTGGCCATGAATCTGGCTCGTAAGGAAGAAGAGCCAAAGCAAAGAAAGAGCTATGACAAAGAGAATTCTACTTTTTCAAAAGTATTTTTGTGACTGCAATTTCTGTTTCAGACATGCGATTCACCACAAATGTCTGTCCCATCCACTAAAAGACACATTTGACATGCATCCAACAGTGTGAAGCACTTAAATGCAATTTTACAAGATTTGCTCGCATGAAAACAGACAGTCAGAGCAGCAACAATCCAAACCTAAAACAGAGCTGTGCTTGGTTTCTGTATTCTATAGAGCTACGCTTTTCAGAGACTCTTTCCCAAAACCACTCATAGATTTCTCTCTCTCTCTCTCTCTCTCTCTCTGTCTCTCTCCCTTTCCCTCTATGATGATCCACTCTGTCCTTTGGGTGTGTTATTATCAGCTCTGCTGTGTACTTTATAAAAGATGATGCAGTAAAAGCCAACAAAAAAGCCTCCAAAATAAGTTTAGGATTGTTTAATTTAGTTTGACTCGTTTTAGGCTTATTAGGCACTATTGATTCTCTGAGGTCTGCAAGGGGGAGAAGAATGAACTCAATTTGTTTTTATTAGCCTGATAGTGTTGTGCTTTTTAACATGCCTTTGGCTTCGGCTATGTAAGTGCAATTCTTAAATCAGTTTTCTTATCTATTAACTTAGAATGTTTCACGGGTAAATTAACAGATAAGAAGAAACTATTTTTCAGTCTTTTGCTTCAAAAATACTGAGTGCCAACTCATTCACTGGTCTCTTGAGTCCACTGGAACATAATAAAAATCATCACTGACCTTTGAGTTAAAATATCCTTTTTTTTCCTTTTTTTGATCTCAAAAAGGCCTCAGCAATTGAATTGAAAGCATCCTAAAGTAAGGTGAGTATGTGTGTGTGTGTGTGTGTGTGTGTGCGTGTGTGCGTGTGTGCGTGTGTGCGTGTATGTGTGTGTGTGTGTGTGGAGAGGGGTTGTTTGTTTCCCACTGTGCTTATCTCATCTCAAGCAATGGAGAGCAGCTACTCTGCTGCAAGAAGCTGAGGGACTGCAGGGTTTTGAGTTGAAAAGAACTGAGCACAGAGTTCTTTTCTTCTCTTGGAGAGTTAGTTTGTTAGTTTAAGTTGTTTAATTGCTGCAGTCTGTGTTGGTTTGCTGATCTCATTTGTCACAGCTGAACGCTGCCCTGCTCTAACGTGAGACTCTGTGATGGTGTAGAAAGTTCACAATAAACATCACATTTGTCACGCAAAGGTAATTATTAACTCATTTCATTAAAAAATGCTTGAAACTTTTATTTACTTTTATTTAAGAGGAAAATGTCTAGAGTTGCAAGATAACTCTGTATGAACTGTGTAGGTGTTGCACTGCCCCCTAAATGCAGATAAATTTTGCATTTTTTTGTTCCATCAACATTAAATTTACAAAACTTACATGTGAAAAAAATCAAGAAAATCTATACTATGAATCAGTTTTAAATAATATGAGATAAGAATCTTGATTTTAATGCAAACTAATTTTTGACCAACCCTAAGTATTTATGATCTACAGGTCCCGTACTGTGCAGCATTTAGGATTCCTGGTTTTCGCCCAGGCAGCCTGGGTTTGACTCAGGTACCCATAAAGCATCTGTTTACTGTCACAGTTTTAATTTGCTTTGCTCAGTCCATCTTTTATTCAAGAGTCCGTCTTGTTCAGATATCACATTTTCATTTGATCCTCTTGATGGACACAGAAGCCTGCTGTTAGGATTCAGAGTGAACCTACAATGGCACTGAAATTTAATGGCATCACCATTTTGTAAAACAAGAGCGGTGACTCCGTTATTCAAGGACAGACGTGTGTGTCCTGGATGCTTGCAGATGATGATTACTATCAAAGAGGGAGAGTATGAGTGTTGAGTGGTGCAGGAAGAAAAAATGCTGTTGCGAGTAAAGGGGTCACCTGGTTTGACATGAATTGATCAACTCCTTCATTAGTAAGCAAGAAAGAGGAAAATCTCTGAACATAAAAGAGATAATTTTCATTTAGAGAACTGGCCATTGAACGCGGTTTCCACCCTCACCATTTTTTGCTCTCACCTCCGGGAAAGACTGAGCAGTGCAGCTGAAAGTGTGGCTGTCAGAGAAGAGAATTAAATTAAATTTCCACGTCAGCGACCTATTCATTTCATACCCAAAATTGATTTGGATATATTTTCTCCTCCCTAAACTGAACTAAACTAAACTTCCTGTCAAAGGACTGAAAACCACCCGGGGTGCGACCTTCGCACTAAATGCTGCGGCAAAAGAAATTAACGTCATACTAGTAACAATGAAGCACTCTGAACCTCCGTATAGTCAAAGATCTTGACATCCTGCCTGTAACTAAATGTACTGCTGCCATATATACCATGTCTCCTTTACATAAGGTAACAATTTGCTTAATCAAAGCTGGCCTAATGCAAAGTAATGATGTCGATAAAAAGGTGTGTTAATCAGACATTAAAGGAATGAGCCATCAGTCAGAACGGCTTTGGTTAAGTGTTACTGTATACCTTTTTATGTCACGTAAGGATTATAACAGAGTCTGGACTTCTTAGATTGTAAATAAGCATCTTTCTGTCAGGTACACACCATTGCCCCCACCAATCCAGCCTGTGTTTATCGTGAAGCAACGCTATTTTCAGTTTGGCAAGACACTTTTTGCTTGTTGGTGAGGGTTAAGTAACCACTGATTCCACCACTTAGACTGTCAGAATGAAAGACTGTGCTGACATCAGGAATTTAATTTTTTCAATCTGCTGTGCTGATTTGAGGTGCAAGAGGCATCATTTTTAAGTGTCCATTTCGTTTTCTGTGTTTGAGTGAATGAGAGGTGAGGGACTAACTCTGGTTTCTAGTGTCAGTGAGTACTGAATGATGAATACAAATGAGAAATGGATAATGAGGCACTGTGAACTTCTTACTGTGCCAGAGTTCAGTATTCTGTTCTCTTCTATCAACAAATGAAGACACACATCCATGCACTGCACAGCTTTGTGGCTCTTCTCTGGTCCGATAACGTGAACCTTGATAACAATCAAAGGACAGCAAAGAAATCCAAGAATGGCATCTTTCTGAAGCAGCACAAAAAAATTCAGCCACATCTTGAAGAAAAAAAGGCCTGAACATGAGATGTGTGAAACATATTCCTCTTGTGTGATAAGACCAATAGATGCAGGTGAGACCAGTAAAGCTTTTGGTATTAAAGAAAGATAACACCAAAGTAAATTTGAGGAAAAGACTTTTGGAGTGTTTACACCTTCAAAGAAATACAATGTTACGGAGAAAATTTTAAATCTTAAACTTCAGATCACCTGCAGAACCCTATCGTGACTGAACGTCTGTTTTTTTCCTTTGAGAAAATGGGACCTGCAAGGGGCCAGAGTCAGACTCAGAAGGTCTTCAAACTGTCTTTCAACTATGATACTGTACTTCAGGTTACGCAAAGAAAAAAGCTCTCTCTCTCTTTATTTCAATGCATCTCTCTACAAGCTTTAAATTGCTCAAGGGATCTAATTTATACTCTTTAAACTCACCTCTTTCATTACAGCCATTTCTTTCTTTGGTTTAGATTTTTTTTGTCAGTATTATCAGATTTTCTGACTGCTCTGTCTGCCTTATTACTTTTTAATTATTTATAACACAGTTATTTCATACATTTTGGTACATTCTTCATTCAAGCACAGATTATCCCTGAGCATCAATCGATATTTAATATCTCTCTACTTCTCTACGACAGTCTGGATTCCTTACTATGACCAGGATCCAAGGGTGCCCGCTGCAGACGTAATGATTTTCCACTTTTTGCCCCACAGTGCACTCTTTAAAACACAAAACTGTTAAAAAAATCAATATAAGAGCCAACTTTCGGTCTTCTTAGGACAATTTCGTTGCTTCCTTGCAAAGTTAGATGCTAAAAAGTTATTCCAAGACTTTTAAGACTATGTACTTCATAAGTTGCTCAGTGGAACATCTCTTCTTTTTATCAGATTTATTGACAGATTAGTGAAATATTTTATGACGAAAAATATTTAAATACTCTTAGAGAGAATTTATGTTCTTTATCTGGATAATAACTCTTACTAACTCATGAAAATGTGTAACGTGTGTCGTTCCATGATTAAAGTAAATAAATCACATATTAATTCTATTATTAATGTTACCAAACCAAACCAGGCAGCTCTGGATTGAGTGGTTGACAGAAAACCTTCAGAGACAGACAATCAAACAGCCTGATCCTGTGTGACCTGTCTTTCAGTTTGGAACAAGAGAAGCAACATTCCTGATGATGCTCCAAGATCTTACACACCTGCTAACTTTTACCCAGGACCTCCTCTCACTCTCCCTCTGAGAAATCTGGGCTGCAGAGTGATTTATTACACAGTTTTCCGAGAAGTTAACAGAAACGTCTCTGAGTGGAGCTCTCAGACAGCTATTAAAAGCAAACTGTTGCTTTACCAAAGCATGTGTTTCACACAATGATACATTTTTTAAAGATCTGAAAATGTGTATGAAATATTTATAAAAAACACAAATCCAAGTGACAAATGCAATCTGACATGTCTCAGCTAATGCAGCAGCATATATATATAAATATATATATATATATTTTTTTTACCAAAAAGCAGGGTGAACTGACTGAACAGACTGAACTGTGTTGCTTTGCCTGCTGTGGGCGTCACATGCAACCAAAATAAATCAGCTAGAATATAAGTAAGTGTTTGTGTGCAAGAAACATCTTGGTGTTTCTTGTGTGGACATTGATCATCCTACAAACACTTAAACTGAGAGAAAAGCAGAGTGCTAAAATGTTTTTTGCATATTTTGCAAGGAGCTATTAGAGTTTCCAGTTGGACCTGTTTTCGTGGCTGCAACAAAGCTGCAAAAAAACTGAAAAGCAGATGCAATATTATCTCTGTGTCACGCTCAATTATATCTCTATTTATGTGATTGAAGTTGAGCGATAAGTCCACAATAATTGTGTCATTATCATAACAAAATAGTTTATGGAAGTATTATGTGTTGCATTAGAACAAATTCGGAATATATTACAAAGATTTTTTCAAGGTTTGAAATTTAACACTATGGTAGATCAAGACTGAGTTAACCATGTCCAGGGAAGCACAAATCTGTATAAAGAAAAAATATATATATAAATTAATAAATAAAGGAGAAATCAGAATGATCAAATTATTAGCAAAGCATACAGACAGGAGTTACATACTCTACACTGAGGCTCTGTTTTAAGAATGAACAGTTGCCATCAACAGCACAACACAGAGAACAGTGTCTCATTTGTGAACCACAGATGCAACACAAGGAGAAAATTTATTGTATGAAACACAACATTGTTGTTTTGCTGTTCATTTGCTGAACAGGGTACTTGGTAATGTGAGTCGTAGCTGCCAGATATCAATTCATACACCCAAGACTTGAATAATTTCTAAGTGTAAAATCAGTCTAAAGCAGCAGGATAAAGGTAACTATCTGTCCCACTATCACTACACTGAAAGTCCCGAAGAGAAGATATAGCTCAGCAGCATCATAAGTTTAGAGAGAACTTTGAATGGACTGCAAAGATGGGCTCGCTGTCATTTTCTCTATACTGTGCCTACTGTAAAGTCATGGATATCATGCTAAAATGTACAACTCTGAAAGAAAGATAACATGCTAAATTGTTCACCTATAAATATTCATATAGACAATATATGCCACTATTTAGCAAAGTACATATGATTAACTTGAAAAACCACAGTTTCATTGTAAAATAAAATAGAAAAGAGAGAGTTATAATGCCAAAATAATTATTAAAACTATAACTAAGCGTAGCTAGCCCAAATAAAAGAAGGTGGTCGTTAAGAGTTTAATTAGTTGGACAAAAATCAAAGAGAAAAAGACTTGGCTCACCTTTAAAATGGTACCTTTCTTAAACCTGAGTTCATCGTCTGTTCTCGCATTAAAGTCGACTTTGGCTAAAGCCTCCATGAAGGAAAAAAGCTTTTAGAGACAAATAAAACAAGAGAGGACGTAACCTTCTTACGTTTGGATCAGTTATTCTTGCATAAAAAACTGTAGGTGCACTGATGTACCGCTGGCCCACTACACGTTCTGTCTGTCACACTTTGCTCCTGTTACTAATAGTTTTAAGAAAAATTAGCCCTATTGCAAAAATAAAACTAGAGCTAAGCTGATTATAGCGCACCTACCGAGCCTTCACACTGCAGTTAAATGAACTCAAAATAAGGACAAACGTGTTGAAATGCCGCATCCAAACAGTAGAACAGGTGAAGGCAAAACACCTGTGATTGGCGCTTCCTTCGGCCAATTACAGCGCGAATTCTATCGATTAGCCAATTGCATAAGAGGCCTAAATAACTAAAGCACATGGGTGTGAGTCTTGACAACCTGATTTTTAATTCGTGTAAATAGTGAATGTGAAAGCATTTTCTCCTACTGCAGTGCCTGTGTATGATGATGAAAACATTTAAATTGACGTTACTCTCAAATCTTTTTTCCATTATTCCAGAGTCGATGCAGATCTTATCCAAATCCTGGTCATGATGTGACTCTCACCGCAATTAATATTCTTATCAGTTTGCTGTGGAGGTCTTGAACCTTTTGTTATTACTTCAGCCAGTTATTAATCCGATGAGAATCACTAAATCCAGCCCAAAAAAGAAGGAGATGTTTACAGGTGTTTTCATCAGTTCCCATCTATGATATCCTGTATATTGTCATAGCAATTGATTCCCAACTGGGAATTGGTAAAAGAAGGACTGAGGAGTAGTTAAGCTAATTAAAACTGAAAAAATGAGAGAAAAATAAACAAACGTGATTTGTTTTGATGATGTGATGCTAATTTTTAGTTACTTATACTGCATTTTCAGTCACAAAATCCAAACAGTTATGTTAGTCTAATTCCACGAGGCAAACCTCAGTTTTTCACAGGCCTGCAAATGCTATATGGAAAGATTACTTCTAATACCAAACTCAGAACAAAATTGTAAAAATAAGTAAATGAAAAATAACAAGGAAACAAGATTCACAAAAGTACTGTAAAACTCTGTGTTTTACAAGACACAAAGTATCACCAGCAAAAGAATAACAGCAACAATTTCAACATTTGACACAAAATAAACACAAAGAAAAGGCAGAATACACTTAGCTTCATGGTAGACGACTATTGCTTGTAATGCCGATAAGCAGTTAATGTAATGGCAAGCTTGGTCTGTGGATAAAATAAATTAGTCTCTTGAATATAATACCATCTCAAAACAGATATAAGCACCTTTCAATTACCCACCAACAATCAAGATTGAGAATCAGCCATATGAAAGATGCTTTGTTTCCAGAGTTGTTTTGTTTTCAGCTCTGTTTGACGGCAGATAAGTCTTAAAGGGTTTTAAAAGAGACAATAAGCTGCCACATTGAGCTGTCGATGGAACGCTGCAGGCGACAGGCTGCTCACATCAGCACCTCAGGCAGGTTATCAAATCCATCCTCACACTCACACTCATCCTCACCTAACCTTTTCGTGAGAAAAAAAACTACATGTGCTCTGTGCAGCATGAAGTTAACTTACAGTTGTTTATTGCATGATGGGAAAGGCCTGTTTATTGACCAACTCTTTCATTTATGCAACATGAGTTTGTTTGTTCAGTAGACAGACACCAGTTGATCTTCTGTGGTATTTCTAACAAAGCTCAATGAGAACTGGAAACCCTTTCAGCCTCACTTGTTGTTAGAAACAGTTTCCATAATGATGAGTCCACAGAAAAACTTCACATTGTGAATGAAGAAATGTCGTTTGAACTCAGATTATTTAAAAAGTGCATATTCATATCACACAACCATCTTCCTCTGCTCCTGGGTCTTTTCCCAGTGGGACATCCCATGAATACATGCAGGTGGCTCTAAGTATCTGACCACAGACATGCTGCCTGCCATTACCAAATAAATTGTTGATGAAAACTGCCCACGCCGTGTTTTGCCAATTTTGCACAGCAGGGAAACATTTTATTCTAAAATAACAAATAGCTCCTGAGTTTTTGTTGTGTTTTTTTCTGAGCAGCACAACGAATTTCATTCACCTTTGTTATATTGGCTGATATCTCAAAACCTTAGGATTGAAAAAAGATATCTGAAAAACTGTTTGCATTTAGTTTATTGAGGAAATGTGTTTTTATGTTTGTGAACCTAATTTTTATATTTTTAATTAAGATTAAGATTTTGCAATACAAAATGTGTCATATATCATAATTTTGTAATTCATAATTCATTTTAACCTTAATTTTACAATTTCTGTAATTAAAATAATAGATGAATTTCAGGTAACTGGATGCTAGGGGATTAGGACTTCAGTAAACAATTTTTTATTCATTCATGCTACTAATTTCTACAGGAAAAACACAACTGTGACTGCTTCATTTCCACTGTATTAGAAGCTATGACTTTTTCTCTGTAATAAAAAAATGATCCCCCCCTCCTCCTCCCAAGAGTCATGAGCTTCCACTGCTTTAAACATTTATCAACAACAGCCTGCGGAGAAGTGTTGCAGCCTTAAATAACAGGACATTATAATGAGCAGCGTGGGACTCCTGATTACTTTATCACAGTTAACTGTGCATTAGGATGCCATTTGGACACTTTCTATTACCATACACTGTTTTCTTATTTTGTTGCCAATAAAGAGGCAAAACACAAAATCAATGTTGAATGCAAAGTAGTTGTTTGTCTGCCATTATTTGTTTATTGGGTAACAGATTTCTATAGTTTGAGTTTAGGATAGTATGATCTACCGGAGAAGTAATTCTGAGTTTGGGACGTTTTTTTCTGAAAACAATCCCCCCCTAAGAAATAAACTATGAAAAGTGGGATTAGAGTTTGTAATGTCAATTCTGATGGAGCAGCAGAAAACACACCACAACAGGGAAATTTTAGTATTTTTTCCTATTTGCTTAAAACAGGGTTAAATGGAAACAGAGCAAGAATCTTCAATTTAGTGTATCTTAAAAAACAGGATTGTATGGAATAGTTTGAAGCCTCAAAAAGTGTTGTGTGGGCTAGACCTGGTGCAGTGGAGGGACAGAAGCCAAGAGATGGCAGTTCAGAAGGAGAGAGCCGGAGGCAAACCGGATTCTGCTCTGATCCAGAGAAGTCAACCGACAGGAAATTTCAGAGCATAATGTTTTGATTATAAATGGGATTTATCATGACTTCAGCCTGCCTGCAACAGTCATCTGTGGAGATGCCGACCTCTATGGTAAATTGCTCTTTCCAATCACTGCAGGGGAAATGTACTTTACTTCATTAACTAACAGAGAGGAGAATTGAAAGAAGAGAAACGGGAAGTTCAGTGAGGTGCTAAACTGATGGGGATCATATACAGAAATACACAGTACTTGCTAGCGTGCAGCTAATGTACTGCTTTTTTTCTGTTTAATGCAAATAAACACAAATACAATACGATAAAACTGGCTAGTTTCCTTTTTTGAAGTTAAAGTCATATGATAAAAGTCTTTCAAAGTCTCATTCTTAAACACTAAGTTTTGTCTGATATGTGATGTTTGTTGTAGTCCTGCTTGAAGCAAATCTTAAAAGCAGTTGGTCAGGTGGTTTTCTGATCTTTCTATTACTCAAAGCACTTTTACAATTCAAGTCAGCATTCACCCATTCACACACTCATTCACACACTGATGCCAGGTGGCTGCTCTACAAAGTGCCAACCTGCACTGACCTCTTGGTTAGTAGACAACCTGCTTTACCTCCTGAGCTACAGCCGACTAAGAATATTAAGTGACAAAACTAACATTAACAACTAACAACTAACATTAACTTTCCCCGAATGGAGTCCCAAGATTTTCTGTCAAGTGGCAATTAGAGGAAAAGATCACATCAAAATTGTTATTCATGTTTGATATAATCTGCATAGATCTGACTGTAAGGTTGGAGAAGACACTGAAAAACAGCTTTACACACATGACAAGACCAATGGTTCAGTGGCCAAAGGGTCTTCAGCACTGTCAGCGAGGCCATGTGACACTTAACTAAAGCTAGCTATCCTGACAGACAGATAGAAGTGGAATACCGAGACTAAAGATCAAGGGCAAATATAAAAAGGTCTTGAAAGGTTTAATAGAAGACCACAAGGATGCATTTTAAATGTTGTTAAAAAGGGGTTGGAGGACTCAAACAAATTTGTCCATGTCTAGACACATGGAGAATGACATTGAATGACTTATATTGATGAGAGTAAGCATTCAATTGGTTGGGAAATTGAATTTTTATACCAAAAATGGAAGGAGCTGAGTGTTTCAATTAACGCTATCCAATGGATTGCAACTGTGTGAACACTTAGAGGACACTACAACAAAATAAGCAGTGATATGCAGCCGCATCTACTTTTGTAGTAATAACTGAAGGTAAATCAAAAGTGAGACCAAATGTTTGTTGGTGTAAAGTGGACCTCATCTAGGAGAAGAGGGGAAAAGGGAAGCAGAGGAGAAGCTAAAAAGGCAGTTTCAAGTGTAGCAATTCAGACTTCACTCCAATGTGGCCCACTAGACGGCTGCAGCCTCATAACACTTTGCAAACATGGCAAAAAGAATGAGGAAACGAGTAACATGACAGGTCATACCGTTTGATGCAGTCGTGTGAATGGGGCCTTTAAATTGTGGGGATTAGGTGAGGAAAGCGAGGATGAGATGAGGTTATTCAGGGCTCAGACAACAACTGGCTCCGACTGATAAACACTTGGAGTGAAAGAGTGAGTGACGCACATTCTTCTCATTTGAGAAAAAAAGGACCAACAAACAAAGACTGCAGGTAAATGGGCATCATTCAGATCTCAAAAAGATTTTAATTTGCAGACACCTTAGATGACAGGAGGGACACTAAGATGTAGCTTATAACTGGCGTGAAATATGTGCAAAACATGTTGAAGCAAAACTGATGGACAGCACTGTGACATGGATGCTTCTGACCTGCTAAAATAAATGAGGAAGATGATGAAGAGTAGCAGTGACATACAGCTTCAGATGATAGCAGACATCTTTAAATATGCAACTGGATTTTGATAAAACAAAACCCTCTTACAATTACTTTTTGTGAATATATTTTTATTTATTTCTTGGGCATATATTACAACTACAATATGTATTAATCTATTAAAATATTTATTATTAATAGCAGTTTTGATACTTCCTCACATACACACACATGCACACACACTGTGACTCAGCATGCTTTAAAATCATAACTGCAGACTAGAAGGGTACAATAGTTCAAACTGATGACATGGAAGTTGAATAAATTACTCCATGGAGTGTTCCAATAGTTTTCATTGAATCTATTTAGTCATATTATACATTCTGCTGTGGTATCCCAATCTCATATTAATATACAGGTCGCTGCTTATCCTTTGCACATAGAGCAATATTTCACAAAATAAAAGCCCCAACCTTCCTCAGAGAGGGCAAAACACGTTTAATATGCAAGATCTCACTGATGTTGCGATGCGCACGCACAATCATGCCAGCTTTCTAGTTTTGTTTACAACAGATGCCAAACACACACAAACACACGCACACACGCACACACACACACACACACACACACACACAAAGGCACGCACACAGACTCACACATAACACAGATACACAAAGGCTATGCATTTCTGATATCAGAATAGACTGT
>JAPZDV010000127.1:0-15361 GCA_029814665.1 Acanthurus lineatus
ATGATATGATATGATATGATATGATATGATATGATATGATATGATATGATATGATATGATATGATATGATATGATATTATATTATATTATATTATATTATATTGAAAAAGAGTTGGTTAGCAAGCAAAGCAGCTGCTATAACAGTTAGAGGGTGTTAGCAATCAAAATACCTCAGAATCCTTGTCACAGTCAAGGAGTTGAATTTGGCTTCACTGACATTTAAACTCCAAGGAACAAAAAGCAAGTTTGGGGCAGCAAAACCATTGTTGCATGCAGTTGCACAGTAGTTTCAAAAATTAAATGTGCATGCAAAAATTTTAAAATAAAAGGAAAAATTAAGATTTTAGTGAAGAAGACCTCTCTTGGTCAGGGTACATATGGTGTTTTTTTAGATTTTTAACTTTTTCGCCAGCCATTTTCCCACATTAAAGTAGCTAAGAAACCATCTGGTGAGTTTATATTTTTAAAACAATTGTTGTTACAAATTTGATGATACTTTTAGCAATTGCAGGACATGGTCAGCTCTTCTTGGATCAGGGCTATTGGACCATACCGTAACTGAAATGGCGATTCAGGACTGCTCTATTGTTTTGTTATTGAACATAACCTCAAGTTAGCATCGCTCCCACTTGGTTAAAATCATAAATCAGTTGTAGTCACAACAAGCTAACAATTGGCAAGCCTTTGAAAAATGAACTTGAGGTCTTATTGCTCTTGTGCCATCTACGCAAACTCGGCTTTTCTGTCTCAGTGTTGACCACCACCCTTAACCCCCCCCTAAAAAGAAATTGACAAACCTTATGTTTAAAAAATTAAAGTTAGAAGATGTTTTAAAAAGTAAACTTCAAATGAAAACTGTGTGTAATGAAGCTTTTATGGCTTTTATCAAGACCGTTAAGCTATTTCTTAGCAACTTTATTAGAACTCATAAAAGCTTTAAAAATGGATGAACAAAGTGTTTTTAAAGGTATGTTCAAGCTCCTCAAAAAACATCAAGAACTGCATACAAACTATATTGCTTGGCACAAACATGCTGACTTGAGTGAGGTTGTGTGTTCACTGAAAGCTGGTGTATCACTCTGTTTATTTAGTGGTTTTATGAGCTGTAAAGCCAGGTCCAACTTCAGTTTCCTGTTTAAGAGCTCTTTTTTGGAGTTGTGATGTGTTTTTCAGTGTTTTTTTTTTTTTTTTTACAAAGTGGAAAAATCACACTAGAGGCTGGAGGTGGAAGCTACTCTTCGCCACTTCTGTACTCACTGAAGATGCTTAGTGGACACAAAACCTCAGAACTGGACCATTACGATATCCACATCTACAGATACTCAACTCAGACACTCCTAACGCTAACTCCACAGGATCCTCATCCTCACTAAAGTCCATTTCCCAGGACCCTCTGCGGTGTAGCGAGTGTTGTAGCTCACGCTGCTACCTCTGGGTGTCATCTCTTCAAAGCAATATAACACTAACAGGACAGCAGTGACCGGAACAGAGCCAGAGACAGAGACAACTGCAGTGTCCAGCCTTAGCATTACCATTGTAAAGCAGCAGACAGCGTCACAGCTTACACCTTTCGTGGAGCTCCCTGTGGTGGAGTGCTGTTTGTGTGTTTTTTCTGTCAGGTGTAATGGACAGGGTATTGATTGAACAACTTATTGATTGATTGATTTATTGAGCTGTGTTTCCAGGCGGTTCAGTGTAGTCTTTTTGTACTATTGTAAACACTAAGGCCATTTTTTGTCCATTATACTCGTAGTCAGTAATAGCAGCGCCTCTTGTTGGGGAGGTTGTGTGGTGGCGTTAAACAGATTGCTCACTCAAGATAACTGAGGGATGAAAATTATATGTTGAACATGGTAGCTGCTGGTGCCTGAGCTCCAGTTGGGTTCATGTGGGCACAAAGGAACAAAAACAAACAGCTGTGGTGGGACGAGCAAGCGGCAACATCTATTACTGAAAACCTGTAAATTAAGGTTTTATACTGACTGAAAAAATGCCTTAATATTTTCTTAACCATTTCTTTAGTTGCCACCAACGAGTTATGACATCAAATTGTATTAGCGTTAAGCATTTTCCCTTTTACTGGGGCGGCATCAAGTGGTTAATAGAGGAACTGCAGCTTTAAATATATAACTTTTCAACATAAAGAATTATTCTTGTTTGTTATAACTTTGCCTTATTGTTGTGGTTTTGGTCATCACCCCTATAAGTAATATGAACTTTATATTAAACTTAATTTGGAAATGCAAGAATGTCTATAAAAGGAGCATGATGATGCCAGAAACACAAGCAGACAGACACAAACACACACCCACTGTACTAGCCACCGTCATGCAAACAGTTTTCCTGCGAAGAAGTGAAGGATAATTTCCACGGCATATAGAGGTCTAAAATAATTGGAGTTAGACATTAGAGAAAGACTACAAAAAAACAAACAAAATACCTCAGGACCTACAAGACAGGGCAAATTTTTGATCCAATTGACAAGCTGTGTACCAGACACAAGGAGGAGTAGTAACAACTTAGAACAGAGAGATGCTTTAGTAATGAGATGGGGAAAATGAGTTTAGGCAATGTGAAGATGAAAACTGAGTGAAACAAGTTGATAAGTATGTCCAATTTCAAGCAACACTATTTGAGGTAGTTGGAGCAAAAACACTTTATTTCATTAAAAACTCACTCATTTGTTATTAGAGTTTTTATTTGAGTAACATTAAGTGAGTGTGTGCCTAATCTTATTAAGGAACACACTCCTATTTTTAATAAACTTAAAAGACATTGAAAGTAAACAGTCGAAACGAGAGATGGTCGTATGGTTGTTATAAGAAGGGCATATGGGGGGTGGAGGGTATTTTTTATAGGGAGGGTGACATGTCCTCCCATAGAATCAGTGGTTATGTCGATGCTGTGAATGCCTTGCCTTTTTCTATAAATGTGCTTTCATTCCCATGTAGATTTGCACATAAAAAGACACAAGTGAAGTCACTGTGAATGTGCAAAAAACAAGTTGTGCAAAAAATGCCAAAATGTTCTTACACTCGGCTGAGATGGAAAAACAGGTGTTACATGCAACAGTGCAAAGCATTCAAGAAACAAGAAGCCTGTTTCTTGAATGTTTTCTCTCCACTGAAGAAATAAAAACAGCCCTTATTATTCCTAGAAGTTTGTTTTAATGCCAAATTTACATATAAACCAGTGAAAACAGACATTTTAATCCTTCTTTAACTGAATGGTGGCCCCACTCGGGGGCATGAAGCTACTCCAATGCAAGGATGTATGACCAGGAAAAAAAAAAGAAGTGAAACCAAGTTAAATTATTAGGATTTAAGCATGTGAATGCTATTGTATGAGAAATGAAAGCTGAAACTACAACAATAAGGCCTGTGCTGTAACAAACAAACAAACAGACGAACTGAGTGAGGTTGCTTGCTGCTTGGTCTTGCACTGATGCCTGAGGACACACATGTGCACAGATTTCAGATTAAAGCTTTAAGAGGCTGTTTCAGTGCAGCTTTAATGTTTTTACTGAGACAAATTGGAGGAGCCACCACAGTCATCCAGGCTCTGGTGCTGATTCCTAAGAAAAAAGAAAGGAGGGGTGCTTTAAGGGTTTCAACTGTACAGGGTAGCAACTCCGCCGGTGCAGATTGTTTTCTAACAATACAACACTACTAGTTCTGATAGAATCTGATGGATTTTTTTTTACATCAGGGTGACAAAACCTCCCCAGCCCAGAGGCCACACAGCTTTACTGTTGCTACCAACCGCACATACACTAAGGCGAAACGCACACTTTCTCACACACTTACACACAGACTATTTTGCTACATGAGTTAATACTGTATATTTCTTAATATGTTTGATACTGTGGTGTACATGTAGTGTCCTGCTATGATGCGGTGTGGGGGGAGGAGTTTTCTTTGGACTTTAGGGTGGGACGGAGGAGGCTCAGATTCAGCGTGACTGTCACCTCTCTCTCTCTCTTTTACCTCCTTGTGTTTTTGAGGGGAGACGTTCTCTCTCTGTGACCTCTCTCTCGTCCGGCCCGGGACTGAAAAATTGGAAAAAAAAAAAAAATTGCCGTTTTGTTGGAACTGATCACAAGCACATTCCTGACTATTCTCTGTCTGTGCTGTCGTTTGAATCCAGATTCTTTCTTGTTGCGACAATACAACATGTGTCTAGTTCTTGCTGACTCACATGTATATAAAGTGCATATATGTGTACAATGTGCAATACACTCTATCGGAGCAATCTATTACTGTGACTATTATTGATGATGATAATTGTCCCTTTTTTTTTGAAGTTTCAGTCCGTTTTTTTTTTTTTTTCTTATTTTCCTGATTTCCTGTTGATGAATCGTGTTGCAGGAGCTTAAAAAGGGAAGATGGTGACTCTTGTGATTCTTCACACTCAGTTTCATTTCAGGGGTTTGTGAAAATTTTGATGAAGCCCTTTTTTTTATTACTCTCACTGTAATGTTGTGACGTTGATCCTGATTATCTGTTTCTTTGTTTGTTTTTTTTAAGTGGGCCTGTTGTTTAACTTGTCTGGAAACTCAATAAAGCAATTCACCGACATCCTATTGCATTTCTCAACAGGCAGAGGAACCTGTCAAAAAGGTAAAAAAAAAAATCTGTTTTCCTTCAGACAGAGCCAGGCTACCTGTTTGCTCTTGTTTCCAGCCTCAGTGCTTAACTGAGCTAACCTTCAGCTGACTATAGCTTCACATTTGCATACAGACTTACAAAAGGCATCAATCTTTCCATTTGACTTGCACCAAAAATGTGAATAAACAGGTTTCAAAAATTTCAGCTGTCCTTCAAACTGTTGAGGGTCTTTAAATTGTACAGTAGTCACATGCCACAACAGAATGAGGCAAAAATTAGCGCTTTGTCTCATCAGTGATGCAAAACATCTTGTCATCAAACCTTTGTCCCTTTGTCATCATCATGAAAGTCTTATAAAAGGTCTGCAAAGCTACACAAGAGGGATTCTTTAAGTGTAAAGCACCTAGGTTACCCCCAGCTTTTAGGACCAAATATCTAAAAAAAAAGGTTTTAACTATCAAAGGCAACTTTTAATAAAAAAAAAGTGAAGTTAATGTTAGACAGAAAGGCAGGACTGTAGACAGGCCTCACTAAAGTCATGAGTCCAACTCCGCTGAAAAAAAGAACAAATGCTCATCGGAGACATTTGTAAGTACAATGCTAAAAACCACTGAGGAGACAATTTAATAAAGAATTTATATATAATTTCAGTAAAAGCTCATCTCATTCAACAATTTATCAAACACTGGAATTACATTTGAAAGCTGATTTCTATACAAAAGGAAAACAGTTTATTACAAAAAATACATGTCAGCACACAGCTCTCTGCAGCTCCTGAGCACTCAGCTGCAGAGGAAAAAAACAATCATTACCTTCTTCTAGTTTTACTTATTTAAAAAAAAAGTTCAAAAAGGCCACTTCATTCTCTGAAAAAGCTTTTTGTAAGAAACTTCACACATGTTTTTGGGCTGAACTTGACATGTCAACTGATGATGCGCTCTAACTCTCCGGCGAGTAGATCTTGATGAGGTGCTGCAGCTCGGTGGGGTATCCTGTGAGTGGGCAGCGGCGGTTGGCTTTCACGTAGGTGTAGATGCAGCGGTAACAGAAGACGAAGCCAGAGGTGGACAGCACTGTGGCATTTGTGCGAAGCCTCAGGCACAGTGGGCAGTTCTTCTTGTCAAAGGGCTGAGTTTCTTTACTGTGATTGGCTGAGTCATGGCCGCTCTGGTCCTGCTGCAGGTGGAAAGGGGGCGGAGGAGCAGGCAGGGAGGTGAGGGACTTCATGGTGCTCTGGTTGTCTGAGGAGTACCACCACTCCAGGAACTGCAGGAAGAAAACTCCCACAGAGAGGGAGGTAGAGAGGGACAGGGCCACGCCCCTTGCTGCTTGTGACATCAGCCACCATGCTCTCTGCACCAGGCTGCAAACAGAAGAACAATGCATTGTGGGTGGTGGATTAAGGATCTTTGGCTGATAAGTTAGAACATTTTCATCTTTTACAACTGAACGTCTTTTGCCTTTTTCTGTAGGTTTATTTCAAGTCATATTCACCAAAGCTTCACTGCTATTGCCAGCAATCATCTCTTTTTTTGTTTTAAATGATTTTAATATTATATTTAAACTTGTAAGCAGTTTTTAAGCCAAATAAGTACAAATTTATAATTACTTCTCATTACTTTTCATCACTTTTTACAGTAAATAATTAGTTTTTAAATTTCTTGAGTTCCTTCTGGGCAGCTGTTGGTTTTTAAGTTAATTTAGCACTGATTTTTTTTTAAAATTAACTGACTGTTCAATAATTGTAAGTTTATAGCATTATCTGGTCATTTGAAACTAAAGTGTTTTTTTATTTTTTTGCTCTTATTTTAGCCTCTTAGCTTTGGCTCCAAAATAACATTTGGCCTCCTTCAGTACGATGGCAGACCCTAACCAGTGATCCAAACATTTTCCAAGCATGAACCATTGTCAAATATAAATTTGAGTGTCTGATTTGAAGACCTGACTGGGGCAAATGCGTGCTGCCTGGGAGACTCAAAGCAAGCTTTAAAAAAAAAGCTTTTTCTCTACTGACGGCACAAATGCATTTATTTTGTGTTTGAATGCATATGTACCTCCCCTCAGCTGGACTGCCAGTTCTCCTGGTCTTCAGCTCCATGTCTCTAATATCTTGAGCGTTAAGTCGTGCCAGTCTGACCCTGGCCAGCCACAGCAGGGGATTATGGGTCCTGGCAACTCCAAAAACAAAGAGTAGCTGCTGGCAGAATATCCAGGCCTGCCAGGCTGAGCTGACATAGGGATACGCCGCCACAGCTGCCCGGTAAAGTCTCTGGGTCTTGGTCTGTGCCAGCCGGATGGAGAAATCCTCCTCGTCCCTCTGCCGCGCCAGCGTCACCTCCAGCTTGGCCCGTAGGTACGGCACCAGGCACAGCAGAAGAAGAGAGCGCCAGTGTGATTTCCTGTTCAGCCCCACGCGAACAGGAAATCCTCTCCCTCCTGATACTCTCTTCAGACCATAGAAGTTCTCAGAGAAGGAGGCGCTGCAGTGGGACAAGAAGTGGTTCTGGAGGAGGAGGTCCAGCAGTAGGTAGAGCTCATCAAAGCGTTGCCACAGGAAGCCAAAACGGGACGGGTTAGACTCTGCCAGAACCTGAGAAGAAAACCAGAGGTGGCTTTACTGAGCACAGCTAAGGCATGTTAATCTAAATCTGATCTCAGACTCTTTGCAGTCTCATTTTTATGTGACTACAATTCTGCAGCGTTTGTACCAGCAGGGGTCTGTTTTGCTACGGTTGTAAAGAGCAGTTTCTCCGTGACTGTGACATTCAAGAGTGCACAGTTCTTGTGGTTTGTTCATACATTCATACAAATGCTAACAGCTGCAGACTGACATAACAGACCTACTCACAAGCCTTACAGTATTTTATCAAAAAATAAAAAAGATGCCATATTTTCCTGAGTGATTCTTACCTTCACAGCATGTCTCAGTGCTGGTCTGACCGCCTCCATCAGAGACTCCTGTGCAAGGACCTCAAAGATAGACGGCTGCTCATTCACAGCCGTGGAGGTAAGATGGGCTCCAGCCTCCGCCATGGCTGCTGCACAACCACAACAGAGAGATTTTTTTAGATTATAGCACAAGTGGACACCTATTGAAGAACCCTGGAAGACGGGTATGTCTTGATTTTTGTATTTTATTAGCTAGCTTGGTTTTAAGTTGTAGTTTAGATCTCAAAATCTGTAACCACAGACATTAACACAAATCAGACTTTGACAAAATGATCATAGCTTAATAGGAAGCTTGTAGGACCCAACATGTGTCACATCTGTTTGAGTAACAGTAAACACTGAGTAAAGTTTTGTATGAATGCAATATAATACTGTGCATTGCTAACAGTTAGATACAGGTTGTTTGTCTGGAATGCATTTATTTGACTTCTTTTCATTTGAAACGATACATATCTTCAGTTATTACGGTATAGCAGTCTAATACTTGTTTTTTGTGACAGTGAAGGCAGTAGGTATTTATCACTCTAGCACAATATTAGTCCCACTTGTGGAACAGAAGAGGTTACAGTGACCTGCAGTTCAGAAGGGCAGAGGGGCTGAAGTCCATGTCAGCCTTGAACAAAACAGGTAACTTAGATTAGATTATTTGAGGTTTTTTAAACTTATGGGGTATCCTAAAAGTGAGTTTCTTGTTACTGAAAGTACAGATTAGACATTTTGACATAAAGTTTAGCTAGATAGCAAGCATAAGTACTTCACTGGTCAAACTTATTCACAGATAAAACCAAGAACAAAGCACCACTGGTTAAAAGGTGAGTTTTTAATCACAGTTTGTACAGCAGTAACAAAGCATGCTTATGCGGCAGTGTAGTCAAACTTTAACGTACCTTTCTCAGTTGGCTGTGTGCACCGTGAAGCTAATGTTTCCTGGCGTCTCCTCGGGCTTCCTCAACATCACACGTTCGTTTTAAAACTCTTCATGTTGCGCAAAAATGACGACGAAGCAGAAAAGCCATTTCTCTTCTGTTATTAGCTGCTCAGTGCACAACCATGTCTGCGACCATGTCCACAACATGCACTTCCGCATTCAGACGTCACCTTTTCAGTCATTTGAACGTCATCACGCAAACGTACGAAATTTCGTCCGCTGTATCAAGCCTCTTAGCAGGGACAGAAAGCAATTACATCTACAGGATGCAATGTGTGGAAATTAAAGTAACCTGGGTCATATTGTCACATTAGGGTTAAACAGGGTTAAATAAGTCAGATGTCAGAGCTATTTCTTACGTACAAAACTTAGTCTAATGAGTCTTTGTGTCCACATTTTTTCCATTGTTTTAGTGTATGCTCTGTTGAATATATTGTTACACTTACATGTCTTTTTAGTTTTACCATGTGTTAATGTATTAAATTTCATATGTTTTAACAGAATATGGTAAAATATTTTCTTGTGTCCTGTACGGTGTGCCTGTGTGTCTTAATGCTCTCATCCTGCAGGACAAGAGAGGGAGAGAGGGGACAAGCAGCTCTGAAGATGTGAGCTCTTATGCTGAACTGTTCAAGCAACATTCATCGCTACATTTCCCAGATTTGCTGTGTGGTATTTGATTAAACACACCGTTGTTACATATAATAATACACGTGCAACATTTTAGAAAAAAAATAAAGGAAGGACGGTCTTAAAACTAAAACTAAGTGCTCTGCAGACATGACCTCAACAACAGATTATCAATCAGGACCCAGAGACTGTTATGTCAGTAGAAACTGCTCTTGTGGTGCATATTCCCAAACTGTCAAGTAACAAACAGGTTGACAGATGATGGACTGGTGTTTCCAGGGACACTGGGCTTCTGAGACCCTGTCAAGTGTGTGTTTTTCACTCTCATAAACGAGACCAAAACTGGTGCTAACACGTAAAGTTTGGAAGGCAAATCAGCTGTGATTTTGTCTATTTCTCCACTGCTCCATCACCCATCTGTGCCAAACACACACACAGACTCTTCACAAGATTTTAAACTCTTTATGTAATATTAAAGTCAGCAAACCAGACGGCTGGACGTGGAGGGACGCCAAGGCTTCCTAGTGGTATTAATAGGAAATGAGAGGAAAGAGGACAGAAAAGGAGACATGCTAAAAACATCACATGAACTGCCAGAGTTTAGTGGATGAGAGGAAACATTTGGTGATTGGAGAGGATTAGAGGATTACTGACACAGCTGATTGCACTGAGAGTCTCCATCAGCATCACCACTCTGTCTTTGTTTCACTCTGTCTATCTGTGTTTGATCTGTCGTCCAAGAAGTCAGGACATATAAGAGTTGATGGTCCAGTATGGAGATCGTTTGGGTTCCTTCTCAGCTGAGGAGGTAAGTGAAGCATTTGGGAAAAGAAGGTTAATAGGTGAAATTTGTGATTTGGATGTTGGTTTTTCTCTCAATTTTATTTGATTTTATTTTTTTGTCATTTTTTGTAAAAAAAAATGCAAAAATACACTTCTCAGATTGTTCTTCCACCAACATCAGTTGAATCATAAACAAAATGTGTTATGATGTTTCTTGACGAAACATAATTTAGGTATTAATTATTATTCTTAGCTTTTCAAATAGCACATAGATCATTCATTCGCTAAAAAAAAAAAACATGATGAGTGTTGCTTTTGTGATTTGTTTTTGTTTTTCACACAGGCTGAATTTAATCCTTACTGCTGCTCTGCTTTTAATGACTGTGATTATGTAATTATATTTTCATGGGAGCAGGAATAAATCGGATGAAAACCCTGCATTAAAAACAAGTGTAGTATAGCAATTACCAGAATAATCTCAAGTGCCTAAATCAGTTATGTAATGGGGAAAATTTGGCAATGTTTTTTTTTATGCTGGTGATTTAGTGTACAGTGCATGTGTGTGTTCTTCAGCCTAAATGTGGGCCATTTAAGATGAAAAGCTAAAAAAAATATATATGTCTAAAGAAACAGTTGTGGAGAACATCATAAAGTTTCAGTGCGGAAATGCTGATTAGATGAAATGTTTTCTGTTATATGAGGGGATTAAGGTTTATCAAGAAGAACTGATTTTAGTGTTAAAGTTTATGTTAATGTTGAACATTAGTTAAGTTTAGTGCATTCTCAAGCCATCTTTAAATGTAAAGGGATAGCCATGTTAGTTATGTGTCTTCTGTCAAAAAATTAGGAACTGTTTCCTGGCCTGAGATAAAGATATTTTTTCATTGCTAAATTGAATTAAAAGAATATTAATTATTAAACAATTTCTGTTATCCAAAGGATCCAAAAGATATTAAAACAGTGATACAGACACATGAAACTAAAGGAGAAACTTATCGTCTCACTGACACTTTAAAGTTGCACTGGTAAATACTCTGATGTCAAAGGCCCCCCAGTTTTCATGTAAACAAACCGAGTGATGTTTACATTCAGTGTTAGCGCATACTTTCTGAAATGTACGGCTTGTATCATCAAGGTCGGAAAAACTAATTAATTTCATAAAACCCTTGTAAAGCAAAAACCTCTTTAAACAAAACTTATATCCACTCATTGCACCACATCTTTCCTTAACAATACTACGTGAGGTTAAAAATTCTATAAAGTGGCTTATTATAATCAAATCTGTGTTTAGCGTAGCATTATGGTACTTTTTTACCCTCTTCCAGCTCATTGCTTTGCTGTTCACCCTTCAGACTGTGTTCTTATCATACTTGTTTTCCAGCCATATCAGGATTTTGGTTCAAATACTCTCATGAAGCCACTGTAACCATGAAATTACTGAAAGACGAATGAATCCATTATTTGAGCACAGTGATAGATTTAGCAACCAAAGCAGGATACGTCAAACATTGTAAACATTGTTGCTTTCTTATTTTCAGCTGTATCTGTGCTGGCTGCAAGGCTTAATGAAGACAACGGCAGAATTAAACTGCCAAGCTCAATTCAACTATCAGCACTTGAACAGCTCCTGAAAACCCTGCCCTCCCTCCTCTTGCTGTCCTAGAAAATATGTGTTCCGTTCTCCTGGCCCTTCCCTTCATCCTTCTTGCCTTTTACGCGCCCCCGTTCCCTTTTCCATCTGTCGAGGGCTCCCGGTTGTGTCCACACCAGTGCATTTGTTATGAGCACGCTGACCTGGTGGACTGTCGTAGCCGTGGGTTCGAGCACGTTCCCAGGGGCCTCCCACATGGCTCATGGCTGTTGGAGCTGGGAGGAAACAATCTGAGCCAGATCGGGACCCGAGCCTTCACTGGACTGTGGTCCCTGCGGGTGCTGGTGCTGACCAACAGCCAGATACAAGAAATACAACCACAGGTAGGAATGATGGGAAGGAGGAAGGGAAAAAAATGAAAATATTAACGGAAGTGAAAGTGAAAACAGTTGAATTATTGCAGTGTAATCAACTTTTTAAAAGCTGAAAGCAACTAAATTGTCAGTTCAAGTAAAAGCCATGAAAGCAAAATTGCATTTTGAATGTTACAAACAGAGCTGAATGTAATGAAAGCAGCAGCTGATTGCAGGCATTGACAGCAGATGATACGTCAACAGAATGAAGAGAGAAGAGCTGTAGTGACTTTCAGTGGCAGAGAAACATCTGTTTAAGTGTCAGTGTCAGTTGTAATTACATTTGAGCTGAAAGAAGCTGAACTAAAGTAACTGAAAGTAAGAGGAACAGATGGAGGAAAAGTGAGGATGGGGGAGAAGGAATGGAATATATAACAGGATCAAAGAAGGAGGAACAAAGAGGGAGAAATGCTCTGTTCCAGCTGAATCTCAATGCTGAAAGATGCAAAAAGAGGATTGAAGAAGTTTGAACCCTCAGGAAAAAAGAAGGGGTAATAGTGTAGTTAAGTCGATTCTTCTTTGTCTTTTTTAGCTGTTCTCCTCTCTCCCTACAGGCATTTTTCTCTCTGTCCTTCCTGGAGAAGCTGGATCTCAGCTGGAACCAGTTAACATCTCTCCCTGCTGACTTCTCAACCAGTCTGTCTGCTCTGAGAGAGCTGCGACTGGAGCACAACAACTTACAGCATATATCTGGATACAGGTATCTGTCACTTAAAGCAGTGGAGGTCCATCTTTCTTCCACTATCATATTCCATCTCCTGTCAACCTTCTCCTCCTCCTCGGCTCAGGGACTGATGGGTAGAGAGACACAGCTGCTAACACTGAGACAGATTCCATGTGCTCTCTTTTTCCCTGTCTGTCTTGCCCATATATATTAGTTTCCTCTCTTTGACCTGATGTTGCTGAAACTTCAGATCTTGAAGAAAGTAGTTACGTAGACATGCTGGGCAATGACATTGCTCTGTCTCTGCCAGATATACAGATAATTTACGAGTTTGTCATATCAACTCAAAAACTGAAAGCATATCAGTGATCTGCTTGTAGTTTGTTCCCCAAAAACAGTTATTTCAGGTTTAAAGTGAGTAAAGAAGCTCCTCCTCTGCTTTAACCTGCTTGTCTTATTGTCCCTCACACCAGTTTTTACCATCAGTGTATCAGAGCCATTTGGCTGCAAAAATCTATCCACAACAAGAGACTTTAACTACCAGCAGATGAAGCGACAGACAGCAGCAGTCATCATATGTAGATTTTGCTTCATCTGTGTTTCTCACCAGTTGTCTCTGTTTCCTTCTCTTAGCTTGGAGTATCTAGACAACATAGAGAAGCTGGACCTCAGCTACAACCAGCTGGTGTCTATAGGCTCTGGTGTGTTCAAGGGCCTCTCCAGGCTTAGACAGCTCTACCTGAACAACAACAGACTGGCTGTGGTGAAGCAGGGGAGCCTGGACATGCTGCCTGGGCTGGAGGTGCAGTAACACTTGTTGAAATGACTGTGTTGTTATACCAAGTGGCAAGTTTGTCTGACTGTCTGATCACCCATCTGTCTGTCTGTCTGTCTGTCTGTCTGTCTGTCTGTCTGTCTGTCTGTCTGTCTAGGTGCTGCAGCTGAGCAATAACAACATCTCACAGATAGACAATGAGGCTCTGGCTCCTCTCTACAGCCTGGCAGTCCTCGCTCTGGATGGAAACAACATGCATCACCTCAAGTTTAAGACCTTCATCAGCCTTCATACAACAGCTACACACATCCAGCTGTCAGGTTTCCACTATCACTGCTACACATGTTCAAACTGTGTTAATCTTTGTCAACGATCAAGTTGCCCGCAATATGAATGTGTTTATGAATGTGCGACCTATTAAAGCTTAAACGCACAAAACATGCAGTTCTTTAAATGGCCATTTGAGGCAGCAGATATTAACATGTTTACAGCCTGGTGCAAACAAACATTTTTTGTGTGGAAAGAATGGTAGCTAAATTTATTTGAGATATAGATGCTACAAAATTAAACATGTAGATCTCAATGTACATTTACATTTACCTCTTGTCGCTCCACCAGGTAACCCCTGGAGCTGTGACTGCGATCTGCACCGCGTCTACAGTAAGATCCTGCATGTTCGCCACCTCCACATTGATGACTACCGCAATGTGACGTGCCACGACCCACCGCAGCTGGCTGGGGCCTTGCTGGCCTGGGTCGACAGCCAGCTCTGCATCGCAGAAACAGCCACTGTGCTCGTCATCACTATCACTGTGCTGGTCACCGTGGTGGCCGCTCTGGTGATGGCAGAGAGGAACAGGAAGAGGAATGCTGGGAAGAACTGGGACACTGAGTCACAGGCGCAAACGTAGAGACTGCATAACAAACAATAAGAGAAAGAGAATATGGAGACTCTGGGAGACTGCAGAGGGAAATTTTAGGCTCCTCTGGTAACAAGAAAGTATGCAGCATACAAGATGGCCAATTGATGGATAATTATATTGCTTTTACTTTTATGTCCATTCAGCATGATTATGGCTTTTAATAAATTAGTTTAGCCAATCCTTTAAGACTCATCCGATGTTATTCAGTTAAGATTAGCACACAGAGCTACCAGGGGCCTCTAATAATCCAACACCAGTAACTGCTTATAAAATAGTCCATTAGTGTGAATTAAAAGCTAAAACTAGACCGTAAAGCATCAACATGAAACAGAAACAAAGGTTTTATTTGTTCCTGTCTTCATCAGTTTTTCATAATAAGAAAGCTTTTGTTCCAGAACACTCCTTATGAAGAGTCAGTGTGAAGTTGTTCAAGAAAAATATCTTATAACAAAGTTAAAACTTAGTAACCTTTCATATGTGACTTTGTAGCCACGTACCTAATGCAAACTCTTGGCTGTTAATAAGTACATGCTCTGATTGTGCTGCTCTCTAACAAGACAGGGATGTATTTTAAATGTTTCACTGACTTAGTAATACATTTCACCAAAGATTCTCTTTAAAAAGCAAATTGTGACAGTGTGATTTTTCTGTATGCAATTATATGAAGAAAACATTTATTAAAGTGTGTTTGTATGTGTGTGTGTGTATAAAAAATGATGTGGCACAGCTACCAAATGAGGAATTTGCTTCATTATGAGTGTACTTGTTTGTACATTTTACTCCGATGGAACTATATTTCTAAAAGGTACATCATCTGGACATGGGGTGAGTTTCAGGTGAGTACGTAGCTTTAATACTTTAACTTTAAGCATCTATCTTTGTAATCGGTGAGGCTGACAGACAGCAATCGAGACAGAGGTCTTAATGCAGACCATATGTTTCTGGACACCACAGGGGATTACTGCTGACTGATGGAGAGAAAGAGAAAGAGAGACAAAGTCCTATTGAGGTCATAGGCCAGCAGTGTTGCCACAGTTACCTTGAAAAAGTAATCTGATTATTGACTACTGATTACTCCTTTAAAAAGTAACTTAGTTA
>JAPZDV010000128.1:0-15361 GCA_029814665.1 Acanthurus lineatus
TCTGCCTACATGAGGAAGATAAACCAACACCAGCCTGCCTGCATTCACTGAGAACAAAAGGAGAATTTCATGTCCTGCTGCTTTTTTTGTGTCTCTTGTCTTTTCTGTCGTATTTCCTCTTTAAAGAAAAGGAAATGAATCCTGGTCACACCGATAAATGAATACAGCCGTGTAATTACAAAACGTACACAATGAGTTCTTGGCATGTTAAAACAAACTGGATGAAAATGAAAAGAAAATTGCTTTTTTTGTCCTGAAAAAGAAGAGGAGGATGTGTTTACATTTTCCCAGGTGTAGGTCGTTCGGTGGGTTTGTGAGCCACTTAAAAGGAAAAAGGAAGGTGACTTTCTTGAGAGAATTTTATTTCTGAACTGATACTGAGGCAGCAAGAAAGAAAGGAATAAAAGTGTCTGATGGGAAAATGTTGAAATCTTTACATCTCCTAACTAAAACACCTTATAAAAGAACTATAACTGAGTGTGTGTGTGTTTTGGGCTCACATGTGCATGAAGGGTTCAAGTTCACTTCGTTTCATCATTTCAGTCATTAAACATACAGACGAAACGTGTCACGTTTGCTGTTTGCTGAAATGGTTTGTGTCAGTGGTCGTGTGTGTGGATTCTTGGCACCAAAGTGATTATAACATGTATGAAAACCTTTGTGTGTGTGTGTGTGTGTTTGTGTGTGTCTTGTGTTCATAATGAGTAAAGGATGAGAAAGTAACAGAGTATGAGCGGTAATTAATGCCAACAATGGCTGTCTGGTTGACGACTTCCCTGAGTGTTTTTGGTCACTGTGATGTTTCCAGGCAGCCAGACGAGATGCTGAGCTGATAAACTGTTTTTCACAAAACTAAAAATATATTTTCTTTACATCACTAACATACTGAACTCAAAAACTTGAGAGTGTTTCTGACCTTCATCTCCATCAAAATAGCAAAAAAACACATTTCTCGACCACATTTCTTTAAGAAAATGCCGAGATTTGATGGTGAGACGGTTCCCCTCAAGTCCCTAACTGTGTTTCTGAAATTTATAAAAAGTAAATAAAATCAACTTGTTTCGATTGTCAAAATTATTGTACTTATATTTCTGTTTTAGTCCATTAAGGATGTGATAATTCACAGCAATGTAACCGTTTCCTGTTTTTCTCACAGTTTGTCTGAATCCTGCAACATTTCTGAATAAATTGGCCGGTTGAAGCATTTAGCATGTTAGAAAACAAGAATGCTTTTATTTTCTTAACCTCATATTATCAAGGCAGGACCTGAAGGTCGGGTAAGAACTGAACGACTGTCACTTTAAGAGTTTAAGGTCACAGTCGCTTGCTTTTAATACTGAAAAAACAATTTTACTGAGAAATGTCTCACTATGTCTTTGCCTCTTGTTTGTATTGTCACTTTTGAGAAGAAACTCTAGAAAAGTGCTGTATAAATTATATCTACACCAACCATCACATTCTTAGCAGCTTATCTTTGCTGCCAAGTTTACATATTAGAAACACAACAAGCAAAGAAAGATCCATGTTTTCTGCAAAATTTGGACACTTGTTAAATGGATGAAGAAGAAAAATCAAGCATTTGCTGAAAGGTGTTTGATTAGAGTGAAGGTTTATGAAGATTTGGTGTATCAGGAGCTATTTTGAGCATCATCAGCTCAGACAATGTGAGATGTCTTGCAGTTGGATTTCTTTCGCTACTTTTGACGGTTTTACAGTTTGAGCCGATGCAATAACTTTAATAACAGAGGCCAGAATAACCATAAACCTCACGACTCTCCTCTAAAATTAGCTCGACCCTGATGATTTTCTCGTTCAGCTTCAAGGCAAAACGTGTCATACAATTAAGTCGAGTGTCCTTATGAACTCGGGAAAAGCAGAGTGCAGGACGCAAAGTGACAGCGGTGGAGAAGCTGTGGGTTTATTGCAGCAAAAAAGGGGGATGTGGATGAATGGTTTGGTAAACACAGAGGGGAAAAGGGAGGGAGACAGCACTTAGACACAGAGAAAAGACTAATGATAAAATGCAAAAAACACAAAACCAGCAACAAGCGTAAAGTTGCTAGGGGACAAAGTTTGGCCTGAGAGACGACTTGGAGGGTTTAACAACAACCTGAACATGAGTGGGTGAAAAAAACTCAATGATGAGTCTGATGAGAGGAAGATTTGTGTGTTACGAGGCAGAAGTTAGAGAAGAATGTCACCAAACAGACACAGAGAGACAAAAAAATGAAGAGGAGAGAGGAAAAACATACGAGGACACTGGAAAATGCAGTTCATAACAAATATGAACGTTTAAATGAGGCCAAATCCATTTAAACATTATACAGTTTATATTTATGGTAATTACAACATGTCAGTTTATGCTGTTAAACCTTTAAGTGACAGACAATCATTGCTAGATTTCTGTTTGGTATGAAAGATGATTTACGACTTTGATTCTCGAGGACAGATCAGGACTGATAAATGTATTTACTGCGTTAATCAGAAATGATGGTGATACGGAAACGGAAATGAGCGATGTTTTTTTTTTAAAATCATAACGTGCATCATAAAATGTGACAGGAAATTAAAAATATGAGTGGAAACTGTGACAGGACGGATAAATCATTCATTAAACGTATGTAAAATGGATATAAACTGAATTAAATTGAACCTAATCACAACATCTTTTCAATAAATTTTCAGATGATAACGAGTCTTTCCAGCCATCTGTCATCACGCAAACATTTAAACGGTATTTAAATTTTTTTTTAGGGAGTTTTAATGTGAGGAAACATCAGTTTCAGACGGTTTTACGGATTCGAGGTCTGATAACATGAAGCTGCTGTGCTCATGCTAATGTGTTGGTCACTGACGGATGTGTGCCGGGCAGATGACCAAACAGGTGGGCGTGAACCTCAGTTACCGGGGTTACCGGTCACGGAGGACGTGACAGGTAGCGAGATGTCACCTGTTTCCTTGACTACTGCTGTCTGCTGTGCGCTCATGCGTTAGAGCTGATTAGGAACGGTGACTAAACAAGGACCCGGTTTATCTCTGCTGACAAAACAAGCTCATAATGAAGAAAAGCTGGATCCTTTCAGTCTTTTAATTAGAAGCCCAATGAAACAGTGAAATTGTGCAGAATGATCACTGTGTCCTTTTCATCCAGTTTGAAACAGAAGAACTTTTAAATAAGGAGACAAATCATAAACTTTGAAAAGTTCCTTTGTGTTTCTTTGACAAATCATCGGTTGTCAGTGCAGGTTTTTAAGGTATCATAAGCAGTGCATCAGTTAATTATAAAAATCAGAAACCCAGACTAACTCCTTGGTTTTGTTCCGTTTTAAACCACTTAGCAAAATGCATTTTATTTTGTAAAAAACATTGTTCTTAGCTCAGGTGATGGATGTTCAAGAGGTACAGTACTTTTGCTTTAGTGAAAAAAGAGTGATATTATTGTAACACCACAGCTAAAGCGACTGTAAATCCCATCAGAATATAATTCAAGAATGTTTTAACTACATGCGCTCATGTCAACCAGGAGGCCACAGTGGATGTTTGGGCTTAAAAAACTGTGTTTATGTAACTGATTTGAGTTAAATTAGGAAACAGAAATTAGAAAAAGGCGAAATTTCAATTTTGGGTGAACTATTCCTTTAAAGAGAAGACTTCTAAGGACACGATTAGAAAACTTTTGTGTGTAAAAACTTTGTCGATCGTGAAAGTTTTAATGGAAACGGAGCTTCGAGTAACAGTTTGGCTGTTGGTTTTTTTTGAGGCTATTTGAAAGCTGTTTCAGTCATTTGGACATTACTGCCCTCACAGACTGTGTTTTTCTGTCCATATGTCTCACACACAAACACACACACACACACATGCACACACACGCACACACACACACAAACACACACACACACACACACACACACACACACGCACACACACGCACACACACACACTGAGGTCATGAAGCTCTCGTCCTGTTTCATCCACGCCGACGATGGCAGAGGCTCTGCACCATCTGTCCATCCGCAACCTTGAGACTAATGTCAGTGAAAGCTTGTGTGTGTGTGTTTGTGTGTGCCTCCATGTGTGTAGGAAGTGTGTGCGTATGTGTGAGGTGGAAATGTGTGTGACTCGAGTGTGTTTGAGTGAATGGAAAAGCTTCATGCTGGGAAGAACAAGGTGACATGACTGGAAAAAGGAAGACAAACAGCAGCACAGCAGAGTTTCCTTCATTCTCTCTGATAAACTTCACTCTGTTTTATTCTGCATTTCCCACTTTTTTACATTTTTCATTTATCATTTTTCTTTATCTGATTGCACTCAACCTTCCTCCTCTCTTAGTTTTCATCCTTCCCTTCTGTAATGATCCTTTCACCCCTCCATCTTTGCTGCATTCCCTTCATTCCTCTCATGGTTTTTTCTTTCTTTCCTCCAACCTTTTCTTTTGCTCTTTTGCTTTCTTTTTGTGTAAATTGTTTGTTGCTAAATCAAGTTGTTAAAGAGAAGAGTATTTTGTCCTTGAGTTTCTGTGGATTCTGCTGTTGGAAATATTTAACTCTAAATGTTCTTTTTGGTTTGAAATAACTGAATTTTGAACCGTGTGGTGGTTTTAAATAAAAGCTTCGGTTGGTTTCATCTCCACATGCAGCAGTGAGAATAAAATCATTGTGTTGGAACTAAACACTGAATAAAACATACAATGTACTTTAACAATCCTCATAGAAGCCTTTCACAAAAATAGATACCCGCTCTGTATGAATCAACTTGCAGGCTTCAGTTATTTCTCTATAAGAGATTTCCACTTACAGTTTCATGTAGAATAACAATCTGTTCTCGCTCTCAGTTTCACACTTTTCAAACAGTGGGGAGCAAAAAAATCCCCCACAAAAGTTCTCACAAAGCTAACCATCAAACTTCAAGGTTTTCTAAGTTGAAAACGGATGCAGAAGAGATTCCTGAAGCCTGAAACAAAGATGCAAAGACCCAAACATCAGACAGTGATGAGAGGAGGATGTGTTGAAACATAAAGTTATCGAGTAAAATCTGCAGGGGATTTTTGATGAAGGTGGATGAGGCTGTGAACATTATCACATAACTGATGCAGAAAGTTCATCTGGTGACACTGAAACACAACAACAGGAGGATGCAGGAGGATGCAGGAGGATCTAGGAGGATGCAGGAGGATCTAGGATGATGTAGGAGGATGAGGGAGGATGCAGGGAGATGTAGGAGGATGCAGTAGGATGCAGGAGGATGTAGGAGGATGTAGGAGAATGCAGTAGGATGCAGGAGGATGCAGGGAGATGTAGGAGGATGCAGGAGGATGCAGGAGGATGCAGGGGGATGCAGGAGGAAGCAGGAAGACACAGGAGGATGCAGCAGGATGCAGAGGGATGCAGGAGGATGCAGGAGGATCTAGGAGGATGCAGGAGGATGCAGGAGGATCTAGGAGGATGTAGGAGGATGAGGGAGGATGCAGGGAGATGTAGGAGGATGCAGTAGGATGCAGGAGGATGCAGGAGGATGTAGGAGAATGCAGTAGGATGCAGGAGGATGCAGGGAGATGTAGAGGGATGCAGGAGGATGTAGGAGGATGCAGGAGGATGCAGGAGGAAGCAGGGGAATGTAGGAGGAGGCAGGGGGACAGTGGCTCTGCAGTGCAGCTGTGGGCGAAGACTCACACCAACATGTTTTCTCAGCAGAGTTGAAACCGTATCAGGGATTTTTAATAATCTTCCTCTCATGGCGGGTTAGAGGAAGGCTGGAAGGATGTGCTTGTGTGTGAGTGTTTGTGTGCTCAGGTAATTTGTTCTGCAGAGAGCTGACAGAGGTGATGGCGATGAAGAGGAAACTTTAAAGACAGAGAGGCAGAAAGAAAAGTGCCAGAGGCGTTTTAGTTACTTTACTTTCATTTCCTCACCTCCTCCTCCTCCTTTGTCACAGACGGCAGAGCTTGTGAAGGTAGATGTTGCATGTCTGTGGTCTGTGTGTGTCTGTGTGTGTATGTGTGTGTGTGTGTGCAGAGACTGAAATCACTTCTGCAGATACATTTAGGTTCATCGTCTTTACTTTAAAAGTGCTTAAAATATTGCACACACTTAAAACTTTGACCTCACCTGAGTCTGATTAAACAAAAAAAACCCCAAAAGACAGAATTTGAATCATTTTAACTAACTTTTCTTTCTCAGATGCAGGTTCATGTGTCCAAGTTAGGGATTAGTCTGTCACCATGAGTCATTATTACATCTACCATAAAGCAATTAGGATAAAGTACTGAGAAAAATCAGGTCAATAAATTACAGAAGAGACTGAACATATTAAACGAGAATGTCTCCATTTAGTGAGCCATCCGTCACACTTACTTACTTACTTACTGCTGACTGACTTACATCAGAACTACAGTCAGTCAGCAGCTGCTTCATTAAACATGTCCAAACATCTTGTTTAATTTAAACAGAACAAAGTTCACCAACAAAAATTCTGCACAAATTTTCCAACAAGCTAAAGCTCAGAGAGAGGAACCTCCTGAAACTGCTGACGGATGAAAGGAAGCCCGAGATTTTCACTGTTTAGAGAAAATCTCCATAAATAAAAAGCAAAAAACACAGTGAGAAAGGTTAGCTGATGCTAGTTAGCAGGGTGGCCGCCACCTGCTGAGCAGCAGATTGATTTGAATAAGTATAAAAGCTTCTGTGAGGTCAACAGAGACTGAAAGTCTGAATCCTGGTGAGGGTGGAGGTGGAGCTTTGTGCTGGTGTGTTTTATGTCACTGTGCAGTACAGTGCAGTCAGGTGTGGGTGTTCTCCTGTCAGCACTGTAAAGGCCTGAGAAAAACCCACCCATTTGACAGCATCTTGTCGTTCTGTGTTTGCTGCATGTGTGGGTGTTTTATCACACACACGGCTGTGAGATAATGAGCTCAGCAAACCACTGCTTATTGGAAATGCAAAGCCTGGCTGCCACGTGTAAATGTGTGCATGTGTGTGTGTGTGTGCTGTGATCCATATGTGCACAAATAGATGCATCTTGTTTGTCTCTATAATTGCAGACTCGTTCGATCCACCAATCGAATGCAGCTTTTCTGAACGTGTAGGAGCACATCTGCCTGCCTGCTTGCGGTCGGATGATTCACTGAAGGACACTGAGACCTGAAACCCCCCCAGGAGAAGAGAAAGAGTCGATACAAAGACCTTCTCATGACAAAAATCCTTGAAGAAAGAAAAGGAGCGCCTGCTGAAAAAACCCAGAGAATGCTGCCTTTTTTATGTGTGTGTGCATTTATTTGAGATATGTGTGTGTGTGTGTAGGTGTGTGTGTGTGTGTGTCAGACAGCAGCATGTGACTGAAACATTTAGATTACTTCATATGAGGCTGAACTAAACACACCTTGTTTGACGTTAGATCCATAAATGAACAGATTGATTGAGATAAGTGACACAAAGAGGTCAGAACGAGGTCACTTTCCTGTCAAATCAACTCCTGAATGTCTCTTCTGCCGCCACAAAGTTTTGAAGGGAGGTGCAGTGTGACATTTTTGGCATTTTATGGGATGAGCAGGTCTGTGCCAGTGAAAGAGTGAGACTGTGGGAATGTTTGGGATTTCAAGGAGAAGAAAAGTGTTCATGGGCTGATGTTGTTTAATGCTAAGCTAAGAAGCTATTTGTTGTTAGTTTAATTGCATTTTTAAAATTTTCTTTAACAACAATGATGAAGATCAGATAATTTTATTGCTAGAAGTTATTTCAAACAAAAAATATTTTTCCACCTTCCCTATTCAGGACATTTTAATACCTAAACAAATCTCATTGAAAGTCACAGATTAGTGTTGTTTGGCTTTTAGAGGCATCGGATCAGGAAACGATGCATTCTGGAGGGAATTTAAAACCAAAGAAACAAGACATTGAGGCTCAGCACATCTGTTTCCTGGACATATTCTGGACATCTTCAGCTGGAGAAACACAGTGAGCATGAGCTCCTCTGCATATAAAGAATCATATGTATATACAGTATATATATGTATATATATATGTATATGGAATCTTGACCCTGAGGTTGAAAACTCAAACTGAGATTTTAAATGAGAAATTTCACTAATAGACAACATGTAACAGTCTGTGTAGTGAATCAAATTAAAAGCAACAGTGGATCATTTCCCACAGTTTCATTCACACACTCAGTATCAGTGTTGCTTTTCCTCATTTTCACTCTTCTAATCCCTCTTCTCTTCCTTCGCTCGGCCTCTCTCGCTTGCCTCTCTGTTATTGTACGAAGCGATCAGCCAGGATTGATGTATTATTCAAACACAGTGACAAATGCTTCTGTCCACACACGGTCGGCCTCGTGGCTCCGCTCGATGCCCCCTCCTCTTTTTCCTCAGTTGTCATGGAGATTATTTAATTAGTTCTGTTGCTTTACAAAAATACCAGAAGTCAATTAGTTGTTTATTGAACCTTTTTCATAGCAGAGGAATCATTAATTATATTTAAAGAAAACTTCCAAAAGCTGTTTTCTGTATCACACATTTGCTCACAATCCAAAAAAATAGTCTGTCGATCCTCCAGTGGAAGTGAATGTTAAGATCCTGAGTTCTTCAAAAAGTTCTTTCACTCTCAGGAAAAATGTTGCAAGAAGTCGATCTTGACAGAAAATCTGTCATCTTTGTTGCCTGTTGACGGTTTGATGTCACTCAAAAGAAAAGATGAATCAAAACTTTTAAAAATATTAACTAGCATACCATAAAAAAACTGGATCACAACTGAATGAACATAGTGAGGCTGCTCTGCCACTAGAGGGCCCTAAAGAGACGCATAATATGTTTATTTTCTCTAATATCAAGAACACAGTCGTCAGTATGTTTAGGTACACGATTAAAGGACAAACAGCCAGTTAAATACATTTTAAATGAGGTGCAGGAGGTCGTGATGTGTTGCAGTATGAAAGACCATCAATTATCTTGAGCTGGCGGTTTAACTTTGACCTTTGGCCTCTGACCTACTTGCTCAAATGTGAAAAAAGAAATCTGAATTATTAACATCACATAATAATTACCGGAGACACGGTTTGTTTGGAGTCACTTTAAAATAAACTGGTGTCATTTGAGCCGCAGTCTTGTGTGGGCGTCTAGAAGAGCCTTTGAATTTTGCCTTTAAAATATATTTTATGAGCCTCTTAGAAAGACTCATGAGTAGGAGATGTGGAAAAAATACTGACAGTACATATATAGATATAAAATACACAAAAAATTACAAATATATAGCTAAATAATCATTAAATGTCTGCATAATAACCATCACTGCTTCTGCTTTCATGGTGTCATTGCTAAGAAGCGATTTAAAAGAAGTTCGATCCTGTCACAGATGTGTTTGAGCTAAAACAAGCTTTATAATTTTAGATTAAATCCTCGCAGACATTTGACAAACTTAAGTTGCTTATGAGCTGAAATGTTGGTCAGAGACTTGAGAGTGAACCTTTTCTGTGTGCAAACCTCTGCTCTCTCTCTCTTTTTGCCACTTCTCTGCTGTCTGTTCTGCAGGAAATGAGGCGGCCATGACCTGCTATGTGACTGCAAATGCCTGTCTGCAGCAGGTGCTCTGGGTCGTCCTGGTAGTCGGGTTGCATGAGTCAAAGCCTGACAGACTTGAAAATGTAGATATTTTTAACAAGATGCCCTGCTGAGGTCCCATGAGTCGCGTCATCGGCCTGTCCTTTACTGTCTTCATTTAAGCAGAAGAAAGTAGAAGAGAAAAGAGGGAAACTGGAAGTAAATCTGAGTTCAAACAACAGTTGTTTTTTTTTTACATTACAGGATGCCAGCAGGATATCAACCTGGTTATTTATCTGCTCGTGTCAGAGACAGATTTGGGAACCAGTGGCCTCACTGCTGTCCTCCAATCTGATCGTGCATCTGTTTGTAAAAAAAGGAGCACAGTCGTAATGTTTCAGTATTTGTCACGTTGTCGTCTTTGCTGAACCACATTGTGTGCAGGCATCAATGGATTTCATCGCAAAAATATTAGTTGACCCCAAATCTCTCTTCAGGACTGACTGACCTTTACGCCCTCAGCTTAAATCCATTCTGTCCACCTGTCTGTTTGTCTTTTGTAGAAAATTAGCTCAGAAGCAACTTGTCGTGCATCATTTCTCATGCGATGAAACAACAGGCCCGTTGGGGATTCTGCCAGATGCAAGGTCTTCTGATGTGTTACTCTCCTGTCCGTTAAGGATTTTCAAGTCGCAAACGAACTAAAATGACTTCAGGATTCTCAACAAGAAGTCAGAAAAGTTTTTAGCGTGAACAGTGAAGCTCTCTGACGACTTTGGAGGTTGTATAATATCACTAAAAATTAAAGAAGCAGTTTTCTTTTTAGTTTTCGTTTTGATGTTAAATAACATCACAGGTGAGAAAACAGGGCCCATGAGAGATGTAAACCCTGGAGCCTCTGATTTCTTGTTTCTTCAAATGAATAGGTCAAATAAAATAGAAAAAGCAAAAATTTAAACTAACTAACTAACTGGCCAAAAGTGTGAATGTGAACCTGATTGGCTGTTTGTCTACAAGTGTTTCCTGGATGATGGACCAGTGACCTGATGGATGCATGGATATTTCGACTGCAGGCTTTTTAGATAAAAAAGGAAAAACAGCTTCCTTTTCTGCACAGACAGTAGTTAGATGATACCTGGCAGGTGTGGAGGCTCCTCAGGTGACAAGCCACAGGTGTGCAGAGCAGGAAAACACTCTGCTTTGACCTGAAACGTTATCAGTAAAGTAATTGAGCACTTTGGTGTCGAGAATAATTGCAGTTGCTCAAAGACTGTCTGCACTGAGCCGTCATTAAAAACTTCTTTCATTATCGTTTTTATTTCACAACATTTAAGAGGGAATGTTGAACATCACTTGACTGCAGTCACTCAACTTTTCTCTGAGATTATAACTACAGGTGTGACTGTCTTTATCTGGTGGCACAAACAAATATCTAGCTAATGGAATTAGATTTAAATTGATTAATGACTTTCTAAAGATTTATATCAACAGCTGAAATCACATGTTGGAGCTCGCTGCCCCCTGCAGGTCAGACATGAGGCCCTGTGCTGTGGACGGACAGGTCGCTGGTTTCGTTCTGTTTTGTTGACAGTAAGAAAAAACGTAGTAAACATCAGTCTCATCACCTGAGACAGCTTTCTCTCGAAAGAGTGATTTAAAATTGTGTCATTTCAGCTTTAATAAAAGATCTAAAACGTCCTCTGCGGTCATCATGTTCTCATCTACCATTCATCTTGTCACAAAAGCTTTTCTTTCCTGACTTATAAGCAACATTTTCCCTCTTTCTTCTCCTTCAGCTCTCTTTTCTCTCTGTCGCTTTCAGTCTCCGTCCTCAACCTGCTTCTCTTTTCACTCCGCCTGTCTCATCCATGTTTAGACTCTCCTCTCACATACACTTTCTTCATCAACACACTTTCATCCTCACTCTTTTCTCTCCAGCCTTTATTTAATCCTTCCACACACACACAGAGCTCCCTCCTTCCCCTCATTTCGACTGTGTCTTCCTTTAACAGTCACTTCCTGTCCAACAAAAACACATCTGACTGATAAACAATGTGCTGACCTCCAGAACTCTGCTGACACAATGTTTTTACACAATATGCTTAGTTTGTGTCATTCAGGTAAAAGAATAGAAACTTTTCTAAAGAAGAACTAAAAAAGAAATCTTTTTACATTTAAGACATGAGGACTTTTTGAAAGCAGCTTAAACTTTAAAGGTAAAAATGAGTGTTTGGTTTGATGGTTTGAAGGGGCTCTTACTTTCAAAAAGCACTCAGGTTAAAAAGTTATAAAGTTTGTAAAGTTTTGTAAAGTTTACAACCTGCCAGGCTGTTGTTTCTGCATTTCTCTGCGTAAAACATAGCAGACAAAAAACTTAAGCCATTAAAAACACTTCATACACTGTACATGCTCACAAATTTACCTGCTGGCTTCTACTGACTTTATATTTGTTTTTTTTTTTATATGATCACTTTTGTAAGAATGCAAAACAAATATCCTGAATTATTTTGATTCAGTAAATTAAAAAAACTGGACAATATGGCAAAGAATGGGTTTGATATATTTCTAAAAATTGGAAAAATGGACAAATAAGACATAAAAATACTCACACAGAGACTTTTTTACATTTATTGTGAGGAGCTGGTTTTTCCTACAACACCCCATGCTGCTTCTGCGCCTTCTTTTAGACATCTATCCATCATCAACCTCTCCACCTGCCAGCACTGGTGCTATAATGTGATCACTTTGCTCCTGGACGCCAGGGGCTTTTCATGAAAGTGGCCTTGATGATGCTTCCAGATATCATCGCTTGCTTCCTAATGAAAACACATTATTATTATAAAAAGGGGATTTGGGGCTTCTGCATAAATCTGACTTTGATGATATCAGACGGGGATGTTGTGTGTGTTATAACTTTGTTCCAGTGTGATTTTCGTATTTATGCACGATAGTGAGTTTATGCATGTCTCTGCATGAACAGACACATCTTGTGTTTTGTGTTTGTTGGTGTGTGTTTGTTCATTACACAGGCGTCCATGTCTGTACAAGCTTCCTGCCTTAAGCCAGCAGGTAACGACCCCTTTAGCATGCATTAGCATATCTACATCATCGGGAAATGAGGAAATGATATTTTGGAGAGAGTGAACCATCACACATAAGTCACTGTGACAGCTGTGCTGATAATCTGCATACTGTTTTGTCATCAGTTGATACCTGAAGTTCAGTTTAAGGCCATTAAATGAAAGATTTTCTATTTTGTTATGCTAAACAGAAGACTGAGAGAAAAGCCCAGCAGAGCAGCAGATTAGATATGAATTGCAAACTGTCGCCTCTGCGGCGTCACAGACGGAGCAGAGTGAGGCACCTAAAATAAGGGAAAATACGTTAAACTTCATGAACAGATCATCAACGACAGAAACACAAAAAAGCTGAGGGGAAAAACATTTGTGCTTCTTCAAGAAGAAGAGCACATCACAGTGAAAGAAGATGGTAAAGAGATGATGAAGGGATGGGGAAAAGATGATGAAGAGATGATGAAGGGATGATGAAGAGATGGTGAAGAGATGACGAAGAGATGGTAAAGAGATGATGAAGAGATGTTGAAGAGATGGTAAAGAGACGATGGTGAAGAGATGATGAAGAGATGATTAAGAGATGGTAAAGAGATGATAAGGAGATGATAAAGAGATGGTTAAGAGATGATTAAGAGATGGTGGAGAGATGGTAAGGAGATGTGAGGAGATGATGAAGAGATGGTGAAGAGGATGAAGGGATGATGAAGAGATGGTAAAAAGTTGATGAAGAGATGATGAAGAGATGATGATGAAGACATGATGAAGAAACAGAAGAGATGATGAAGAGATGGTGAAGGAATGATGAAGAGATGGTGATGAGTGCTGCAGATGTGGCTCACTTTTGTTACTCTGTAGAACACCAAGATGTACAACTGTTAATGCAAAACCAAGGCAGTGTCGCTTCTCTTCACATTTCATCTGACTGAGTGAAAAGCAAAGCACACAGCTGGTGTCAAAAAATGCATGCTAACATTTCTATGTAAGCTGGCTCTCTGTTGGCATGGAGACACACTGTGCACCATCGAGATGCACCTCCGTCCTTTTTCAAATGTGTGCAGAAAAAAGCACCGACTTGAAAACATCCACTCCCTGAAGATCTTCAATTCCCGGCTGCCACATCCTGACTGCATCTTCAGCTGTGAGTGTGCTATCAGATGATGTGATGCCACTGGTGTGTTTTGACCTTAAAAAAAAAAACAAATTTAGTAAAACTTGCATCCAGACGACATGACTGGAGCTGAAGATGTTCCTCTGTAAATGCATGACTGAGATGAAGCTACACAGAAAAGTTAATGAGTCAAAACCAAAGTCGTCAGTACAGATCAGGTCATGTGGAAACAACATGATTTTTGCAGCCACCTGTTTTTTTTTCAGTCAGGCACTAAAGCCTCCATGAACAACATCATCACCAAAGTGAATATGCTTTTAATTTGTTACTCTGAGTGGATTTTTTTGGACGGAGAGCCGCAGCTGGAGCCAGACTGATAATGGCTCTAATTGGCTCTTCAGTGACAGGCCGGTAAGAGCCTCGCACCGACTGCTGAATTTAGGGCTCACAAACACATTCAGAGCAAAAAACAGAGAGAAAAAAAGTGTTTCTGAGCTGCAGATGGGCCATTGAAAGAAAAAAATAAAAGAGATAATAGATAAAAGATTCATACTGACGTGCCAAAGCATCTTTAAGGACCTCAACTTTAACACACTGAATATGTGAACAACACACAAAGACACACAGATAAATCCATAGTTTTGTGTGTGTGTGTTTTAAAGCTGCAGATCACAACCTTTATCTCAAACACACACACACACACACACGACATCCATCACCTGTTTGCATGGTTGCCTTGGCAACAGTTCTTGTCACATTTCAGCTGCCTTCCCCATCTTCATCTTTAGTCCTGCATCTCTTAACCTCCTGTTGCACACCACTTTTCACAAAAAAAAGGTCAATATTTCAATGCAGAGATTCATAAATAACAAGACGCTGAGTCATTCAATGCATCTTCAATGCTACTTTTTATCTGTGGGGAATGTAAATAGTTTCAGTTCCCAGAGATACATGAACCAATTTTATGACCCTGTCTCATTTGTTTCATTTACGACCTGACTGCTGAAACGAAAGCATAAAGCATGTCATGCTTCCTTTGCATCTTTTTTCATTTTATTCAGATGAAGGGAAAAATTCCCGAGCACCTTTACAAACAATACCAAAACACAAACACATGAATAACTGCAAGACAAGTCATATATCTTTATGCCTGAATAACTGGATACTAAGTTGTGACTCAAAGAAAACTAAGTTGGAAAAATCAAAACTTTTACATTTACAGGAAAAAGTCAAAAGTCAAGTTACAAACTAATTTCAAATTTTGATCCGCTGTGTAAAAATGTGAGTTGGAATCAAACTTTCAAGATACTTTCTTGGAACTTTTGGAAAAATGTGTTTTGTTTGATTTCTACCCAAAAGACAACGACCTTCCTTGTGAACTCACATCTGTTTTGCAACGTGTCACCTTATCACATCTTGCGTGCACACAGGAGAGGAGGCCTTCGTGTTTTCATGTTGCCTTTTATCGAGCCATTATCATCAACAAAAACATGGACTCTTTCTGTGAGTAAATCCGGCAGCCGTTTTACAGGAAATAACACCATCTTCTCTGATAACAGCTCCCTTATGTGGTTAACTTATCTGCACCCACACGAGAAACAGCTGGTTGTTATACGTTAAAATTAAACCGGGGTTTGCTCTCTGCAGTAT
>JAPZDV010000129.1:0-15332 GCA_029814665.1 Acanthurus lineatus
GTATAATGACAAGGAATTTATTTATGGAGCTCAAAATCTGTAATTTGTCTGAGGGTTTAACATGTTTCTATGCAACCTACAGGTCCTGCAACCTAGGACCAAACTAAGACCTTTAATTAAAGACCTTTTTAGATTTCCAAGCTGCATTTTCTGAGTTGTTGGTAAACAAAAAAACAGTCTGTTCTTGCCTTAATTTCAGACAAGTATAGAAAGATCTTAACTCGAAAGCAGATGTATTTATCAGCCCATGATTTAACGAACTAACTACAGCCAATCGCAAATGTATTTACCTAATATCTCTATTCTTTTTTTTCTATTTCTCCCTCACTCCCATTCCTATTTGTCTTCCTCTTTCTTCCTTTCAAACTCTTTGTTGATATCAGGTCAGGCTCTACAGTGCTATGAGTGCAAAATTGGATTTTGGAACCTGTGCATTACCTCTACAACTACATGTAAGGAGGGAGAACTTTGCTACAGTGGTGTTGGAAAAGCAGGTAAGGAGCTCAGGAGCTAAAAATCTCACTTGACGACATTCTCCAAAAAGATGGTTGTCATCATCACTTAACTGACACCACACCAGTTGCATTCTCAAGGTAAAATTTTTAAACAGCATCGAAGAAGGAAAACATTGCGCTTTGCAATGAAGAAAAACAAAGTGGTGCTTTTGAGAGCATTTTTATCAAAAGTTAAGACTAGGATTTTAATTGTCTAACCATTACTTTATTGTTCAGTTAATCTATCAACAAAAAAAAAAGGCCAATGATTTCCAATTAGGGGTATGTTTTTTTTTCTCACTTCTTCTGTTGGTGCCAAATTTCAAACTCTGTTGAAACACATAGACATCATGTTGTAATTTAGAGTCCCTGAAATTTAGTATTAAAGTCATTCAGTAGGTAGAGATAGTAGTTTGAAGTATTAAAAAAACAGTTAAACTGAAAAAAAAACCTTGCTGAAATACTTATTTAAATGTAATGTAAAAATAGTGAAAAAGGTTGGCTAAAGGTAATGAATAAAAATGTTAAGTTGTAAAATATTTTTTTAAAGTACTGTTATAAAGCCATTGCCCCTAAAAGGACACCAAAACTTCTAGACTTTGTGACACTGTGGTCCAGATTGGGACAGACTGGGCCTCACAATGCAGACGCTATTAAAGACATCCAGGCGCTTTTATCGCTCTGACATTTAACTTTTTTGGCATCTTGCGCCATTGAGCAACTTGAGAAAGGATGAACAGGGCCCTCTCTAATATATATCCATGAATAAAAGAGATGAATAAATAAAAAATAAACAAATAAATAAATGATTAAATCAAAGTGTAGCCACAGACTCACACTCACCTTTGTGCTTTTATGTATGTATCAGGTTTTACAGATCACAGATCTGAGATAACAGTCTGAGATATGTATTCAAGTGTTTTGAGATGTGATTGTGATTGCCTAAGTCTGTCTTCATTCGGGATAGATATCCGGGGCTGGCTCAATCTGTCTAATCATAATCATCAGCTCAGGAAGCTTTCTGTCTGTTAAATCATAACAGTCTATGTACAGATGGAATTTAATATTTGAGAGGCTAATGCACAGCAAACATAATCAACACTATTCAAATGGTCAACTTAAAATGGGGACAGTTGTTTTTTAACTTTCAAAGAATCATATGTGCATGTTTGTGAATCCCAAAAAAATGAATAAGTCTTATAATAATAAGTCTCATATTTACATTTAATGTGTTTGTACTTCTGTTCCATACAGCCATTGGTTTCTATTTTATTTTGATACAAAATAAGCTTTAGTTGTGCAGTCCATCAAAAGTAACATAAATACTGTATTAACTTAATGTCAATGTTTACAGCATCTGACACCAAAATATGTTAAAATGTTCACCTAAAACAGTTTAAAAATAAGTACATAACTGTTTTATTTATTTATTTAAATTGTCAACAAAAAATTAAAAATGTTAGAAGCTTCAGAGGATCCTCTTTAGCACAGAGGAATCAATGGAGTGAGAGCCGGTTTAAGCAGTTGGGTCAGGGGGTAGTACATAGTTTGTGAACTGAAAAAAGCTTGACACACTGCCAAGAAAGCACACTCTAGCACAGGTGTACATTAAAGCTATGCTCCAGCAACTGCAACATCTGGGCTTGGGCTGCTATGAGGAAGAGAAGAGGGAAGAATGAAGTGCTATAGAGGAAAATTTACTGTACAACACTTAACACTTGAATGCTCTCGTGCCAACACCAACAATGAACTTAATTCTTGTCCCTTGGGGTAAATTGTAATGAGTTATATTGGGCTATAAGAACTGCTGTTTAACTGGCAGACATGTCGCTTCATTACAATGAACATGCAGAAGTAGAGTTTTTTCTAGGTCACCCTACATTCACCATCTCCCCGCTGTGAGAACAAGCGGAGTACCAAATGTGAGTCTGAAAGTAGACACCAAAAAATAAACAAATTACTCCTGTTTGAGTTGTAAAAATATACAGAAACCTGATTTTATTACTTCAGCTTTTTAGAACTTAATACATATATTTGTCCTCAATGGAGACCTATGATTCTGTGACAGTAAGGAAAAGATAGATAAACTTCAGCTTTTTTCTCTTCGAATTTAACTTGCAAAAAACACTTGTATGGTAAAATAAGTCCCCTTTTCATATTGGTCTAAAAATGTTCATAGTGTTTAATTGTAGTTAACAACTGAAAAACTTGAGTAACAAGGTCTTCAACAACAACATGCAATGTATAGGTGCATATCTCTCAAACTATGCAACTCCAGCCAGCCGTTTCAGTAAAACACAATGAACAATTGATACTGAGAGTGAATGTGTATGTTTGCTATTGTTCCACAGCCAAGTTCGTGGATATCAAGATGAAGGGCTGTTTGGAAATTGACAGTTGTAACAAGACCGAAGATATTACTTTCACGGGTGACAAAAACTCCTCCACCATCTACTCTATGACGAAGACCTGCTGCGATGGTGACCTGTGTAATGCTGCTCCCGGTCTGCCCGGAACCTCCGGGCTGAGCCTGGCCCTGGCTACCGTCACTGCTGTGTTTGTGGCCAATGTCCTGGTTTGACAGACAGCACATTCAATAAAGTGCCTACACACATTAAACACACACACACATGGGTCTTGTGTTCACTATCCTTGAGGTGTTTTGCACTTTTTTGATTTCACATGTGTTTATATCAGTTAAGATGTTATTCATTCTTTTGTTTGTGTATGCCCCATTCCTCATTTCACTATAGGAGATATTAAGATGTTAGTTGATGGACCATTTTAAAATGTAAATGAAGTGTGTATCACTGATATCAAACATGATTTAAGAAGTCCAGCACATTTAAAGGGCCATGCAGTTAACTTTCTTCACATGAATGAGCAGTATAATATTAAGGCACAGGGCTGTGGGTGTGGATAGCTTAAACACATGTTAGGCATTCCACTGTGTGACTAGATTGGTTTTGTAGGCTATTTAGAGTGATTTTAGAGCTTTAAGGAATAGTCCATAATTTTCTGAAAATGCTTATTTGTTTAGAGGTTTTTTTTTCTTTTTTAAAAAAAGATAAGAATCATTTGGTTCTGTCAAACAGATCTAAAGTTACAGTTGGTAACAAGAAGAAACTTGCTAGCTTGGATTGTATCCACAGGTCAAAATAAATTGCCTAGCAACCTGTAAATCTCACCAATATTTTTAACATACAAAAATGAAAAAACAGCTAGATGTGTGTTTGTATACACGCATAACTTAATATATGAGCTTAAAACAAATTTTTTAACATTGGACAGAGCTGGGCTTCTGTTTCAAGTCTAAGCTAGCTAACCATCTTTGGCTTTAGATTTATGTTTATCGTACAGTCCTGGAAAACAACGTTGTTCCTTTTATCTTTTATCAAGTCTTTGCAAAAAGGGGAATAAGTATATTTCTCAAAATGTTGAACTCTGCCTCTGATATATTGCTTTTGTCATTTTATGGTCATAATAATGCCAATTTATAAATCTGAAAGCTTCTATAAATATTTCAGTTATTGCCACATGCTTGGCCTCATTAATTTTCATTAATGTGTAGCTAACAATATAAATTGTGTCTTGGCTTATGTCTTATACTGTCTGTGAAAAAAATGTTTGTTTTGCTGGTTTTTCTTTCTTTTACTTTTTATTAGCACAAATAGTTCCATCAGTTATGTTGTTAACCTGTTTTGTTTTTTTTTTAATTTTTTGTGTCAAATCCACACTGAACATTACTCGGACTTTGGGGTAAAAGAAGCTCTGTTAATCTCGCTAGTTTTTAATGTATATAGAATATATGGTGAGAACAAGATTAAATTGATTGTGTTGTTTGCATAAATTGACATATTAATAAGATTGCAGAATTCTGAAATTTGTCGAGACCAATCTTAAAATATACTCTATTCAAAACCAATGAAACATAAGTCTGACACTCCTAAAATCAACACTTTTGGTATATTTTCCAAAAAATGAAAGGTGTTCACATATATAAATGTGTTTCAAAATGATTATTTCAAAAGTTTGAAGAATGCAATAAATATCAAAACTGGAAAATGCTAACTCCCTCCTTTTGGTGTTACTAGTGTGGTGTTATTGGTGTCCTTTTTCTAATGTCTCTTAGCTCATTGCCAACATGCAGGACCAACTGGTTCTTCGGGTTTCACTGCCCCACAGCAGAGAAACTGTCGAGTTACTATTGGTATGCAGGTACTGATTTCAGGCTTTGGCAAAGAACTAAAATTTTTGGTGAATAAGAAAAAAAACACTACCAAACATACAGGGATCATCCAGTACTCCAAAAAAGATGTTTCTATTTTTGGCATTTCAAATGAAACATTTCCTGAGTCAAATGTAGGTAGCATGGCCCTTGTGATCTGTAGGCTCTAGTGATGTAATTTAAGGAGATACTTATGAGAAAACTTTGTGTGTTTAAATAAGAAGCAATGTTTTAATAAAACAAACTGTTTTTGACAATTTCCCAACCCCAATGTCAGTTGTTTTCTCAATATTTTTTCCTAGTAAAGTGATGAAATAGAATAGACTCTGCTTACACTGTCTGACTTTAAAAAATGGTCACGAAGAGGTGAAACAACTTGTCGAAAGATTCCTTGATCATCTGAAGCATTATTTTAAACACCTTAGGGTGATTTGATGCTTTGCTCTGTGGGATAGTAAACTAAGTATTTCAAGTTTTTGCATTGTTAAAATAAAAAATTAAGATGAAAATACCACAATAGGCTCTGGAAATTTGAATACACATTTCTGAGAATGCATCTCTAACTTTTTCTTAATGTTTTTTGGCAAAAATTATGTAGGTAACATAAACAAAAACCAAAGCCCAAAAAACTTCTGATAAATCTGCAATTAAATAATTGTTGTGTAAGGACAGGCTAGTAATCATTGTACTGCTCATGAAATTTAATTAGGTCTTCAATGCAATGTCAATCATGCCTTACATTCCTTTACTCTGTGCACTCCCCTGACATAAAGAAGAAGACAATAGGTTGAAAAAAAACCCTTTGTCCCTCCCATCACTTGTCTCTGTTATAAATATGGCCTCACCAAACAAACCTATCAGTTTACAACACAGCATCCGATCACTTGGGTGGAAGGATTTTTCGTCTTTGAGTCAAAGCCAAGAAACCAAATCAAAGCAAGAAGATGGGAAAGATCCTATTTGGAATCATTGCAGCTGTTGCATCTGTTATGCTGGGTAAGTTTAAATAATTATCTAGGTTTTCAATCAGTGAGCACAAATTTGTCACTGGAAAGAAAGATATGAAAAACAAAGTAAGGACCAAAGAAATCTGGCAAAATTTCTGGCACTGTTTGACTTGATTAGGGTGTTAATTTTAAAATGATATTTATATAAATATATAATATACTGACTTTTCTTACAAAAAAATTTCAACATTATTTCTACGAAGTCTATAATGGTATACATAAGCTAACAGGAAAAATTTCACAGATCATATACCAATGCAGACCATTTCAGCTAGTGCATTTTTACTAGTTAGGAAGTAACAAATTTGAAGTTTCCTATAAAAGATTTTTTAAATGGGTAAGTTCACCCATTTAATATGTAAAAATACATAGTTTGAGTTACACCTGCACCCCAGTTTTAGGGTGGGTTATGAAATGTATATAAGACGAAACTGTATTTGTGTGCATGGCCACGAATTGACCACTATTGTCTTGACAGTCACTATGACTTTCAAGTGTAGAGTTTGTGTCTGTGACAAATCATATAGGTTGAATTCCATGACTATTAATGGGCACATGACATTCAGCACAGCAGTCTTTCCTTAATTGAAGTACATGAACCTTATTGCAGACAGGATTCAAAACCTGCATTCCTATGTCAGAGTCTTGCATGTTGCACACCTGTCACCCACCTTGACTTCCTTCATACTTCAGTGCTGTACTGCATCATTCATAAACATGTGGTGCAGGCTCAAAAGACAATTTGTATCCATGTACATAAACTTTTACAATATAAGCGTCAGTATTTTGTGAAATGCCATGAAAGTGGTGATAGCCATGCAGATGGTTTTAGTTTTAATTTTCCAGATTTAAGATGTTGAAAAAGTCCACCTTCATTCCAAAAATGAAGGTAAATCAACTGTTTTGGGCATTGAAAGCAAAAAAAAAAAAAAAAAATCATATGTCACCAGAAACAATTACTAAGGATAATCCACAAAATTCACTGTCACCAATTTTTGAAAGGAAACTATATTTCTTCAGATTATACAGAGTTTTAGGAGTTTTTCTAGAAAAACACACTGTTACTGACTTATTAATGCCCTGAGTAATACAACTACAATTTCATTCACCTCCAATGAATTGGAGGGATGACAAAATTTGTAGAAGCAGATCCCAAGTGAAACCACAACTTAAAGCAACTATTGCCACAAGAGACAAGTCAGACAATAGTGTTTTTTGTGTGATTTGTGTGAACTGGTCTTTTTTTTAAATAAAATTGCTCCTTTTCTCAGCTTTCAAATAACATAAAAACCTAAACTTAAATCCTCATTCAGTAAAAGCACACAACTTGTTAGCACCCTTTCACATCTGATTTTTTTCCTTAACAATGAAGATTTAAATCATACATTATCATTGAAATTGGCATGATGGTTTTCTGATGTGTCATCACTAGTTTCAGGGTGTGGTGCATTACAAGTTCTTTAGACCAGTGTTTTTATCATTCGAGCACATAAGATTAGATGAGGTGGAACTTTACCCATCATAAGGGAAAGTGTTAAATTATTAAAAGAAAGATATGTCATTGCTAAAATCAGTAATCCTAAAGTGTTTAATTTTATTAATATTATGATAAACTTTTTTAAAAAAATCACTGCCATTAAAGTAAATTATGGATGAGTATTAAAGTTTTAGACAGAAATGGTAATTTACTTATTAAGAATATAAATCACCAAAATATACTGAACCAAAATTTTACAGTTCAGTAACATGCTTTGATTGCGTTATTCTGTTTTAAACTTAAATTATGTTCCCTTTAACTACACAAACTTTTCGTGACTACCGTGTACCGTGTAAATCTGTGTACTCAACATAAAGTGTGTTTTGATTTTAACTTTGTTCTTTTATCTGTTTGTTTCAGTTGAGTCCCTGACCTGCAACCAATGCAAATATGGTCTGGGGGGTTTCTGCCTTTCCAATACAGAGGTGAGCTGCTCCAGCAACACCAGCGTCTGCTTTACTGGAAAAGCAAGTAAGTCACCTCCTAATAAAAAGGTCAAACCAACTCTCCTCAACCAATACACAAGCACAGATTAACTTAAAATCAATAGCACCAAGTCAAACACACATACACATCAACAGGTAATCAAACAGGTAATCCTACCTGCTGGATGGGTGTCCAACCTGACCGGATATTCTTGTTTTATCTTTATGCTAATTGGTAGTATATACTTTATTGATTCTTAGAAGAAAAACCTGTTTTGAGGGATGTTATTGTTCAATGGCACTGTAACTACACCACAGTGGACAATTACACCTTTGTACGCCCTACATGCTTGCTTAAAAGTTGATGTTAAGTATTGAAGTTGCTAGAAAAAAAATACAAATTTTATGTTTTAATCTCAGTCAAAAACTTTTTACTGACAGTGTTGGGCATTTTCATGACTCCAAATGTCAAATCTAAATATGCTGTGTAAGTGAAGTGTATTAAAAAGCAGATGAACATACGTTAAAATGTAAGAAACTAAGGCAGCTTAGGCCATTGTGGTGCGGAACAACGTGCAACTCCATGAAATGGAGTAAAAGCAGTAAAAAAGAAACACTTAATAAAGTACTCAAAACTGTATTGGATTAAAATGTTTCAAGTTATTTTCCTCTCTAACACAACTATTATCCTCAGGTTTCCCATCAGTCTCATCCTCTGTGGGCTTCAACACTCAGGGCTGCCGTGAACCCGCTGGTTGCAACGTGACCACCAATGGCACCCTGTTATTCATTACCTACGAGCTCCAGATTGAATGCTGCTCAACAGACAAGTGCAACCCTGTCACGCTCAGCGGCGCCCCATCCACCAAGATGACCTTCACAGTCGCTATTGGTGCAGCTGTTCTGGCATCCCTGTGGGGAAGTTTGCTGTAATACACCTAATGCAAAAGAAGTCACTGCTCTCAGCTGCTCCTGAAACCAGGGGCGTTTCACAAAATTCTGGACCCTGTGTGAAGGCATTCTTTACTGGACCCCCACCCTCATCCTCTACCACTGCCTGAAACCTATTTGTACTACAATTTATTATACCATTATTATAACATCAAAAGCACTCACAATAACAATTTGGGCCGTATGAGTTTACATGTATGATTTTTTTATAGCTCATATGCTGTGACACTCTATTTTCTATAACTCAGGTTTTGTCATGTCAGGGTTGTGTTTTATATTGAAGTCATGTAAAACTCAAAACTGAGGTGTTCTCATCGTGGAAGTTGATCAATGGGATGTTTCAGGGAAACATTGAGTTTCGTAAATCTTCCAGGCTGTTGTCTTGTTTTGTTTTTTTAAATCAAATTTTATTTATCCTTTTAATTACTTTGTGTCTTACTGGACAAGATACTGATGTGAAAATAAAGAAAATCAAAAATCTGTTGCCTCTGCTACTTTCTGTTATTTACCATCCTGCATTTATCCATCAATTAGCGATACCTATGCCTAAAATAATACCTAAAATACGTTATTGTGAGGGTTGTGTGGTAGGGTTGGAGATCTAATCCCAGCTGACACTGGGTGAGAGGCATGTCACACACTGGCCAAACTGCCATTAAGTCGCAGAGACAGACAATCATTAATACACATTTATATCAGTTTTAACCTCATTCAACAATATTATTTTATTAACTTTCACAATATTTTACTCCAGTGACTCAGAGTCCAATTCAAGGGGAATGGCCACAAAAATTGCTAAAATAATTAACCTAATAATTACACTTTTCAAAGAGCTAATAAAACACAGTTTGCTTATACATTTAAAAACGTCAGCTAAAAAATTGGATCAACAGTTGAAAAAGTTTGCCAAAGTAGACTTTGACTGGAAAGGTTTTAAATTTCTAGACAAACATGCACAGCAAAGGTATAGAAAATATTCCCACATTATCACAATAGTTTTATTATTTTTAAGTAGCCTATGCTATTTCTGAAATAAAGCAACTTGCTAGAGTTCAGTCTGATATTGTTTAGTCATTTTGCTAACAAGAGGGATGACTTCCTGCCTCACTCTTAAAAAATCATGTGGTCATGTCAAGGCTATTTCACAGGACCAAATCACAACATTAGTTGTCTGAGGACACTTTTCATATAGAGTGGGAATAGACTGCACCCTATGATTTAATTAACTGCACCCTAACAAGCTTCTTTAAACCAGCTACTTAAAGTAATTGGCTAAAAGTATTAGATGAACTGTTTAAAAAGTTAGCTAAAAGTAGCCTATTGCATAGACAGTTGAGTTAGTTAGCAAAAGTATTAGATAAATAATTGAAATGGCAAGCTTAAAGAAGTAGATGAACAGTTACAAAAAAAAAATACCTCAAAGCATCGGAAAAAACATTTGAAATAGAAAGAAGCAATAGGTAAACAGTTGACAAAGCAAAAGTGCTGGATAAGCAGTTGAAATGGTTTTGCTAAAGGTAATGAATAAGGATCTAGCTCAAAGTAGCAATTAGAAACAGCCAGAAGTGATGTGTAAACACTGAAAAGGCTAAAAGTAATAGATAAACAATTAAAATTGTTTGATAAAAGCTATGCATTTACAGTTGAAATAGTGGGCTAAAAGCAGGCTATTAGACATTTGGCTACACTTGAAATAGCTAAAAATAAATGATGCACAGTTAAAATAGTTAGCTAAGTATAAGTTAAACAAATTGTTTAGTTTAAAGTAATGAGTGAACAGTTAAAACAAACAAAAGTTATTGGTATGCAGTTGAAATTTATAGCTGAAAGTACAAGATATACAGTTAAAATAATTTTTTTAAAGTAGGCTATTGGATACACAGTTGATATAGTTAGCTTAAAGTAATTAATAAACAGTTTAAATAGTTTGCTAAAAGTAATAAATAAATCGTTACAAGACCAGCATCTGTCACACAGGATGAATACAAATTTGACCAGAGGAATACGCATCATGATGATTCAATTGCACAAAAGATATATGGTATCAAATCAGCTTTCATATGATTTAAATGCTATCCAGTGAACATGACAGATGGTGAGCAAGACTGAGCTCATCTAATAGTGCTGTGCATGTCAGTAAAAAAAGGGCTGGGAAAACTACTTTTCTACTGTTAAGTCATTGAACTGTAACAGTTTCATTTCACAAAAATAATGAATGCCTCACCCCTTACAAACTTTCTTATCACTACTGCTGATTTGCATTAGCCTACTGATATAACTCCTGCATGTATAAAGATGCTGACCATTAGTCTTTGTTCCTCAAAACTGAATTCCACAGCTTCTAAGCAGCAAGATCTTCAAAAGTTACAGGACGATCAACTCTCCTTGGTGGCATTTTATGTGATTATTCATTCAATAACATCACAATGAATAAATTCCTGTGGAGCTGTGCCACATTATTGACTCTGTTTGTTACAGGTAAGAGATTTTTTCACTTTTTCACCCCGTTTGTGTCAAAAAGATTTTCTGCTTTCTGATTACTACACTTTTGTAAAAAAAAAAAAAAAAAAGACAAAAGTCAGCATCAGAACTGTTAAATGTATTATTATGTTATTAGTGTTTTTCTACATCTGCAAATCTTTATCACTCATTAATGACCTATTATTTCTATACATAAATTAAAAATTTTATTGACTCTAATCCAAACCTGTACTGCACAGAGACAGGAAGATATGCAATGCCAGAAGAGTGTGCACTGTGCTGTTATTTAGTTAAAATTTATCATTTCTGATATAGTTTAATCCATTGTGTGTTGACAGAATATATTAAATGAAACTGTAAACACCACATCTTTACTTATGAGTGAAAATCACTCAAAACCTGTATTTAAGTGTCAGGTCATCCAAATTTCTACATTATCCAACATTTATTTAGCAATTAAATTTCCCCAGGTTTTGATTAGATGCAGTGCCAACAGTTCAGCTGAAGAGATGAATTGCATGCTGTATTTTATTGCTTTGAGCCCCACAAACAATCTTTCATTTACATTTATTGTACAAAGGTGGAGGAAGAAAACACCTATATCGCAAAAGTTGAGCAAATACTAACCGTTACTATCTTTACGTAGCACTGGGTGTGCCTTTTCATATAATTTCTTTCAAAGTCATATCATGAATGGAGTTTTAGATAATACCTCTACAGCCAGTGTTCACCTTGAGAGGTTAATAAAACAAACTCCTAATGTTTACTTTGTGATTACAGCAGGCACTTATTTGACGAAGGCAGAACTAAATGGATTCAAATATTTGTAGCCATTGATTCACAAATCTGTTTTCTTCTGTTTTTAACAAAGGATTCACACTGTGAATAATGTCCTTTATATTTGCTTTTCCTATTGGCTTGTTGTCTCCCCTCCCACAGTTGAGTCCCTCATTTGTTACACATGTGATGTGACCATTCTCGGCACCTGCTTCATTGATACTCCCGTAAATTGCTCAGCAGATGAGGACAGATGTTATTACGGTGTTGCCAGTAAGTTAAATGACTCATTAATCATTACTTCACACTTACAAAGCCACTTAGCAACTCACTCATGACCAAAGCCACAGATAACAGGGAACCAAAATACATTGAGAATTGACTCTTTTTTTCACATTTTATAATCTCTAAAAATGGCCTGATGGTTTTTTTTTAATGTGTTGTCTCTTTTTGTGAATTAACCATGCAAGTCTTGTCAAAAATGTAAGAAAATTCAAATTATTCTCGTTTGCCGTTGGGTTTATATAGTCATCAAAAGGTTTTATGATTAGTGCTATTTTTTCCCAGAATCAATCATTTTTCTCTCCTATTATATTTGCAGTATTTATTCTCTTGAACACAATTTCACGCCATTATCCTGTCAGGATTGTAATTGTTGAATGATACAGAATATGATACAGAGATATGCTATTTTTAGATATATCACATATGAAAAGAAAATCATACATTTACTTACTTAATGACTGAATTAACTAACTCTGTTTTTCCATATGCACAAATCAAGCAAGAGACATAATAGATAGGCCGTAATTACAATTAAGGAAGAAAAGATAAAGTAATAAACCCTGTTTCCATTAAAAATATTTATTGATAAGTTGACAAGAGATTGGTGATAAACAAATGAATGCAAATACATCATAATAAATGCAAGGTTGGAAGAAATTTGTCTACCAAACATTGAAAATACTTTTCTGTGGCTACATGTTATTTTTTAACATCTCACATGTTACATATAACTGCAAATAAAGCAATTAGAAAAGAAGCACATCAAAGATACAGTGTCTCCTCTTTGCTTTCTCAAGAGTTTAGCGCCGACCTGTTGCCGATCTATGCACGAGGCTGCACACAAGAATCGTTCTGCTCAAACGTCACGGATCAGTCCATCCTGACTGTTAAATACAACATCACCATGAGCTGCTGTGACTCTGATCTGTGTAATGGAGCTTCCTCTGTCCAGTTGCCCCTGACAGCAGCTTTGGGTGCTGCTCTGGTGGCACTTTGGAGCCAATGGGCCCTTTAAAGAAAGAAGAGGAGCAGAAAAATTGGTTACTGCTAATTTTCAGCAAAAAAAAATCTTTTTTTGCCTTTTAATTTCTTAAATATTCTTTATCTAATAATTTCTTTATGTCAGCGTCATCATGTTATGCATGTCAACACCAAGCTTGGAGTCTTAAATGCATTATAAGAGGTGACTTTAGCTCTTCATTCACTGTATGAAAAATTTGGACTGAATATCAATGCTTTCTAATGTAATTATCATACATTTAAACACATCAATAATTCATGCAATAATAATGCATTAAAAAACCTTTTTGGACATGTATGTAAGCACTGTATATGTTTGATTTTTCTGGTAGTCTCTATATTAATTAAGTTGAATTGGTAAAATACTACTGTAAAAAAAAATTATGGTAAAATCCTGATACTTATTATTGCCACAATAAATGATTTCCATTTGTGGTCTGTGTGTTTGTTTGAACACAACTGACTAAATGATTCATATGATGGATAGAGCTGTTATTGTAAGGTTAGACCCAAAAGTGGGACTATGAACTTGGTAAGTATGAAGATTTATTGTAAAAGAAACAGAGGTAGGGGTTGAGAGAGAAAGCTGAGTAGAGGACTGAAAGGCCGACTGGTAAACAGTGGTCAAAGTAGACAGACTGAAGCCATAACAAGCAAATAAACCACACTGATGAGCTGAGCGATCTGGTGAAGGCCAGTGTGAAGATCTGAAGTATAAATGATGCTGGAGCTTGAGCAGTGGATCGGATGCATGTGTGCAGGCTGATCAGCAGCAGGAGGGAGGCGGAGCTCCACACCCAGACAGACGATACTCAGACATAGAGAAAGGGAGAGGTAACCATCAGAGAAACACTAGGAATGAGGGATTGACACAGCCTGACCATGACAATGATAAAATTTGCTATATATAAGACAGCGTAAAAATGTACTGTTGGTTTTATTGTTTTTTAGTACTTGGGTTTCATTATTTCCAATCATATCTAGGCTAACTTTTCATCTGTTTTCACTCTTTATGCTAAGCTAAACTAACCAGCTCCTGGCTTGTTCTTCTTAAGCGTAGAATTTCCCAAAATGCCAAACTGTCACTTATCTCCTACAACCTGCCTGAAGTGGATTTGGGTGTGCATTCCACAAAAAATGCAAATATTTAGCTACTGTGGGTAGATTTTAGGCTGCAAGCCAAGATCTGATGAGGCTCACCTGCATTTGTTGTTTTTTAAATAGAAGAAAAAGAAATAGTAATACTTTTTAAATACATTTTTATTCATTGTTGAATAAGAAATCCTGGAGACTTGCTCAAAGGTTTTCAGGATTCCAGAAAAAAACTTTTCCTTGATTGTGGTTTTCCAGTTTAACCAAAAGGATTTTACTCTTAAGGTCTCCCTCTTTAAATGATATATTTGTTATTGTTGTCTGACTTAGAATATCAATTACAGCCTTCGATGGGCCAAAAGTCCGCTCCAGAAAACAGTAGATTACATTGCTGCCATTGCAGCCATTGCAACCATATCACAGCCCCACCCTGTGGCAGTCACTGGAACAACTACAAAACTTTTGGCTAGCACCAGTCTTTGGCACACCAAAACATGTTAAAATATGGCCCGAGTTTAAAATGATAAGAATATCCCTTTAACCATTTGTTAGACAGACTTCCTGGCACCTGGGGCTTTGCCACCTGCACAAAATGCAAAAAAGGGTGTATCGTGAGACGCTGAGAGGTGTGATAGAGAAGCTGATATTTAATCACCTAAGATAAGAAAATCTGTTGCCATTCTTGTCGAAGATGTGTATCTATGTCTGTCTGTTCAGCATGGGGGTATATTGCCAGTTAGCTTAGCTTAGCATCAAAAAAACAACCAAACAAACAACAAAACTGTAAATTCTTTTTTTATGAATTTTACACTTCTGTACAATGTCACACAGGCTGTTTCCCTCTGTTTCCAGTTTTTATACCATTTCAAGTAAACCTAATTGGCTGCTTCCTGAAGCCTCATATCTTCCTCACAGACATGACTGTGATGTCAATCTTTTTTCGTTAATCTTCTAATCTAAATCAATACTCAGAAAAGAAAACAGACTTTTTTTCTCAAACAAACAGGCATAATTTTACAGCCTGAATTTAACACA
>JAPZDV010000130.1:0-15327 GCA_029814665.1 Acanthurus lineatus
GAGAGAGAGAGTTTGTAAAAGCAGCCACTTTTACAGGGAGCATCACACTGGTTTTGACTGTCTTACACACACACACACACACACACACACACACACACACACGCACACACACACACACTTGAACGTGTAAAGAATTCAAAGGTGTGTACGCCTCCTCAGGGTCCTCACGTCGTCCAACACACACAAACACAGAAACTAAACGTCTCGCTGCCTCACGTAGACGTGATAATTGCTCAATTTATCACTGTTTAGGAAAATTCCCACTGTGTGTGTGTGTGTGTGTGTCTGTCAGCGTGTGTGTGTGTGTGTGTGTAGATCTCACTCCCTTAACGTCAGCCGATGCAGATCACCGCACACTCACACTCTGATTAAAGAAAGCCACCAACAACACACACTGAGAAACACACACTCACCAAAAACCCACATTTACGTGCAAAACCACATGAAGCTCCACACACACACATGCACACACAAACACGCACACGTACACACACACACACACACACACACACACACTGAAACATAAATGACTGAGCCAATTAAGAAGACTGATGTTGCACAACAAATCCAATTAAAGCTCATTGAGTCATTTAGAATGACTGAATCAAAGGAAGGAAGGAAGGAAGGAAGGAAGAAAGGAAGGAATGGAGGAAACATCTTAATATCTTTTTTTTGTAAAATCACCTTAAATCTTTGTTTTACAGAACATAAAAACACTTTAGTCCGTCTCTCCTCCTCAAACTCTCTGCGACTCTCACTTTGTATTTTTAATGAACTTCAGGTTCTTTTCTTCCTTAAACTCCGTCACTGAAGCCTCCACCTGCTCTGAACATGCAGCACCTGTTGCGTTTCTGTCCTTCCTGGTTTAAATTAACGAGCTAAAGGGCCCAAACGAGCCGCTGGACCCGAATTAACCTCCATGTCTCTCACTTTTTATGCACAATGCAATGAGAAAAGCATAAAAAACGCGAGTGAGAATGATGAAAAATGTGAATTAATGTTTCAAAACAAGAAGTCAGTTCTTAGTCTGTTTCCTAAGGTTTCCTGAATGTCTCCTGAAGATGAAAACTGATTTCATCTTCAATGTTTTTTAGCTTTAAACCAGCAGAGTTCATCACTCCGTCCTGAAGCAGTGAGAAGTCAAACTCTCCGCAACTTGAAAGTCTAAAAAAGGAAAAAGTTTTTCACTCTTCTGATGATTTTAGGTGAGAAAACAGTGCGGACTCGTTTTATAAATGTCAAGGTTTTAATAGTGTCGTTGCACTTTTCTGCAAACAAAAGCTAAATTAAAACTTAATGCTACTTTTTTAGTTTTTTTGCAGTTAAGGTCTGAGTATGTTTAGGCACCAAAAACGCTTGTTTACAGTTAAAAAAAAAAAGATCTCGTTTTGTCTTAAAACACCTGTTTTGTTTCCAGAGACACAATTACAAATTTTAGGATTATTTTCTTAAAATTTTTCATTTCGGTTGCTAGAAACAAAGTTGGAAACTCTCCTGTTGTCTCCTCTAAAAACATCTGGTTTGAGTCGTAACAAAATCAGCCGTAAAATCAAACAACTTCTCCTTAAAAAAACCCAGTATGAAACACGGTTCAAATTCTCTGATCGTCTCTTTAAAAACATCTGGTTTGGTCGCCGTCAGCATCTGTAAAATGTCCCGACACTCGCTGAAAACACCTGATTGAATCAGTCGACTGTAATAATTCTGAAACACATCGTGTTGATATGAGCTGTTAAAATGTTGACGTGTTTTTCTGCAGAATCGTAAACCTGCGATCTTTGTTCGTGGCGTTCGGAGCCGCTGTAGCTGAAGGGTTTGATCGGGTTTAAGTTGAGTTGATCTCTGATGAGACTCGAGCTCGACTTGATTTAAAATCCAATTAGAAGCCGAACGTTTCCGACAGTTTCATTCACAGACTGAAGGAAGAAACATGGCGGCTTAAAATGAACAAACGTCTCCGTTCAGTTCGTCTTTTCCCTCATTAAGACAAATTTAAAGTGACTCATCGTGAACGGAGCAAACGGACGAAGTTCACTTCAAGTTTCTGCAACAGATTCAGAATCTGCAGAGACGACGAAAACACGAGTCGCCGGCGTCGTTTTGTCCGAGAAAAAGGTTTGTTTGAGTCTGAGACATTCATGGAAACCAGACGTCTGCGTGGAGAAACATGGATGAATGACATGGAAGAAAAGAGGAGGAGAAACAGAAAGAGGAGGAGAGGGAGGATGTGAATGAAATCAAACACAAGCTGAAAGGAGGAGAGAAAAGAGGATGAAGAGAAGACGATGAGGCAGAAAGAGGATGAGCCGAGGATTCTGGGAATAAATCCTGAAAAAAACTGACAGAGGAAGGGATGAAAGGTGGAGGAAAGAAGGATTGGTGAAGAGGGATGAGAAGAAGAGAGGAGGTGAAGGATGAAGGACAGTGGAGATAAACGAGAGGATGGAGGATGAAGAGATGAAACGAGAGACAGAAAGAAAAGAGGACGAATAAAAAATCTTAAAGGAATCAAAGTGTAAGAAAAGAGGAGAAGATGGATGGAGGGATTGGCAGAGAGGACACCAGAGGGATTATGGGAGGGATGGATGGATGCATGGATGGATGGATGGCTTGTGAAGGACTGAAGGAAGAAGAAGTGAAGGAGGCAGAGAACGAATGTGAAAGCAGAAGTGGGATTAGACGAAGGAGGGATGGATGAAGGAGACGTGAAGGAGGGTGAAATTAGTCACGGCATTGAGGAGGAGGGATGGATGAGGGGGTGAGAGGAGGAGGAGGAGGAGGGGGGATGGAGGGATTAGAGGCGGAGGGGTTTCGGGGTATTTTCGGTTCAGCCGGCGGTCTCGTCTCCTCGAACACCGAACGCCTTTCGGTTCTAAATTTAGAGCGTTACACAACAAAGGATTGCATCATCGCAACCCGTTTCACTGCCAGAGTTCCCTCTCTTTGTCTCCTTTCTTCTTCTCCTTCTTCTTCTCCTCCTTCTCCTTCTTCTTCTTCTTCTCCTTCTTCTTCTTCTTGCTTGTAGACGAGAAGTTCGTCAGTGATGAACTCGCTCTTATTTTTTTGCTTTTGTCTTCAGTTTTATTCATAAAGAACAAAATCTCAAAGGTTCGCTGATTCTGTCAAACTGTTTCCTTCTTTTTGTTCAGATTTTTCCAGTTTGACCGTTTTGTTTTTCTTTTTTTCTAGTAAAAAGGTTGTTTTCTTTCAACTTCATGTGATAAGTGATCGTCTTTTCTCCTCCTTCAGACTGGTCATTTAAAAATCCCTGAACATGCTTAAATTTTCACAAACAGAACCAAAGAAAAGGCGTCAAACAAAGCTGAATTTGTCCTTTAATCAAAACCAAAATAAGGCCATGAAGTTTAAAGTTTAAGAGAGACGTTGCAGACTTTAAATGATCTGCATGTCAGAAAATGTTTAGATTAAAAAAATGAAATGAAATGAAAGTTTTTCAGACTTTTAAGCTGCAAAACAATGTTCAAATTTCTATGTAACTATTGTGATTAAAATGCTGTTAAAACAGTTGTTGTATTTAACAAAGACTTCCAAATAAACTTCATGTTTTAGTTACATTATTTGCTGTTTTAAACCTGAATATTTGGACTAGAAAATCAGGGCTCACAAATAAACAAACTGAGGACAAACTTCTGTCAGGAAAGAAGCTCAAATTCAAACTTTAACAAGTTCGTCGAGATGCTAAAGTTTTCACTTGTAAAGAAGAAAGTTTTCTTCGATCTTGTCTGGTTTCATTAAATCCTAAACCGAAGCAAATCATAAATAAAACTGCACAAAACATCCACATGTTGTGTTAAATTCCTGCACAGGTGTGAAGGTTTGATCCTGATTCTCACAGCAGAGCCTCAATGATCACACTTCCTGTTTGTATGTTTAAGCCCCGCCCCCTTTTCCCTGCCAAAATCCTCCCGCTGACGCCTGAAACCCTCCGTCAGTCGGGAGGAAGAAGCCCCGCAGCCTCACGTTTCTCCTCCGTCCTCCATCAAAGCTGCAGCTCTGCGGCCCGACACGTTTGGGGACTAATTAAGATTCCAATTAAGATTCCTCGTTTTCCTCCCGTTCGCCCTCTTTTTTCCCCCCGTTTCATCAGAGCAGCAGGGCAGTCCTTGAACACAACACGGCAGAGCAGGTTTTTTTTCCCTGAACATGAAGTGAGAAGCTCGTTAAGATTCACCTCCTTCTTTCTCCTCTCAGGTTTCTTCTGTTTCACGAGATTCTCTCCAAAGCAAAACTTTCCTCCTGAGATTCTCCGATCAGGGAGTTTTGAGCCGATCACCGATCACACGGCATCTATTTGAACCCGAAACTCCCCTTTTATAGTGAAGCATTAATTATTCATTCACTTATATAAGTTATTTCTAACACCGTATGTTAAGCATCTTTAAATTTAGAGATTAGACGGCAACATGAACTCACAACTGTTTTATTTGGAGGAAAATACAAAGTTCCACGTGTTTGAGGCTCAAAACTCAGCTTCCTGTTGGAAAATAAGAATCAAATCTTATAAAAGTGAAATAAAAAGCTCTTTGTGCAGCATCACGTGCAACATAGACAACTTAGTTTAACAAAACATGAACCTTCCTGTGGAAAAATGAATAAAGTAGGAAAGGAAAAACAGAAAAATAGAAACAGTTTTATAAAAGCAATAAAAAGCAAAATGTGCATTCAAACAGATCCTTTGTCTTTTGTTCAACTTCCAGACCGCTGACGCCGTCTTAGCTGTGCTTTTTTAACTGTCACGTTAATTTTCTTGCATGTTTTGCGTCATTTGATCGGCTCTTTCGATCGTGCCATGTGATCATACCACGATTAATTCCGACAGTTCGTAAGTCAGCCGAGGCCGATCGAGTCACCGATCAGTCGGAGCTCCCCTACTTTCTTCTCCTCCATCATTCATCCATCTTCACATTTTGCTTTAATGATACTGAATCTGAACGCTAATCTCTTTTTAAATCAGTGTCACCTGATGATCCGTGATCCTCTTTTAATCCTCCTGTGAAGTCGATCCGTCCACCTGCTCGACCTGCAGCTGTTTGTCTCGTCTTTTCGTTACATCTTTAACAAACTGATGGCTGTTAACCTGAGGAAAGTCTGTTTCTGTCTGTGGATCAATAAGCAGGTTTTTAACCAACATCAGGACTTTGTACCTCTTTGTGTGTGTGTGTGTGTGTGTGTGTGTGTGTGTGTGTGTGTGGGCGTTTGCTGCAGGTGAAGAAGCCGAACAACAAACGAGACTTTAAAAGCCAAAAGGTGATTTTTGTTTTTGTTCTCGTGCGATGAGACGATGAATCTGAAAGTTTGTCGCAGCTTCGACTTCCTCCGTCTGATTCGAGTGAACTCAGCTGCTCTGTGAAACTGAAACGAGTTTTAAAACTCGACAGATTTTCAGTTTGATGCGATTTAAAACTGGAGAACAGCGCTGTGATATTTGAAATCACATTGTCTGCTTTAAACAGAAGGAAATTTGTTCTTTTTCTTCGTTCTGTTGCTGTGATTTTAATCCGAAGTTTCTGTTTTCAAGTTCAGGTCCAGAAAAAGAACTAAACTTAATCTAAAATGTTTGTGAACTCCTGATTTATAGACTTAAATCACTCAGAAACTGATCTAAAAGTTATTTAATAAATCCAAAACTCAGAAAGAAAGAGGTTCGACTGTAAAGTGAGAAGAAATAACTTCATAAATAAAGTAAAGTCGCACAGTTTCGTGCAGTTTTCTTTGTGCAGGACGTTCGGTTCAGTGTGTTTTCGCTGTTTTTGCTCCATAACAGGAGACTCTGCTCTCATTGAAACGAATGAACGAAGTGTGTTTTTGCCTCGAGGCTTCTGTCAGTGTGAGAAAAACCTCCTGATTCACAAACTCAGTGTTTTGGTGTTTTTACATTCCTGCACCTGTCGGCTCTGAAACCTCACCTGAAGTTCACCTGAAACCTGATTCCACCTGAATATGTTTCATTTTGACGGCTTTGCAGCTCAGACGAGACTTTCTGCACCAGATTTCTGGTCAGTTTGTCTGTTTTTGCCCTCAGATTTATTGTATTTTTCTCTCCAGAAGCTTTTATCTGATGTGTTTTTCCATAAATCAGGTTGAGATTCGTTGATGATGACAGTTTAATTTACGAAAAAGCCTGAATTTATCACCAGTTTGACCTCAAATTTAACTGTTTTCAAACAATAATAATCACTTAAAAACATAAAACGAGTGAAAAACAAAACTCACCATCGGATCAAACGTGTGAGTCTCTTTTATGCAAACACATCTCTTTAGAGACAAAAGGCAAAGGGCAAGATGGAGGGATGGAGGGAGGAAGACAGGAGGTCCTGAGGGAAGGAAAGGATGGAGAAAGAGGAGAAGGGCTTGAGGTCGTGAGACGAATGCAAGATCAGAAGAGTCTGAAGTGAAAGAAACAGAAACGTGGAGATAAAAGAAGAGAAAAGATGGAGAGATTCAGAGAAAAAGAGACTTCAGCGAGAGGAAAAGAAAGCAGGAGGGAGCTTGATGAAGTGGAGGAGGGATGAAGGGAGACAGTCGGAGGAGGAAACTAGCAGCAGGAGTGATGGAGTGGAGTCAGAGAGGCGACATAAGTGACTAAAACTGTCTGAGGAGATGATGAAGGAGAGAGAGAGAGAAGAGATACGACGACGCCACGAGGGAGGAGAGAAGTCGGATGAAAACATGAGTGAGGATTAAAAAAAGATGAGACGGAGGAGAGAAAAGATAAGAGGAGGTGAAGCTGCAGGCGTGAAGGGTGGAGGACGAAATGTGCTGCACACACACGTTTCCGACGGCCGAAGTTTCATGAACTTTGCATTTTCTTTTGTGTAAATTTGGAGGAAAAACATCCTTTTTTTAAAAAAAAAAAGAGGTTTGACGAAGGACAGGAAACAGTTTCTGCTCTCGAGTCTTTAACGGCGCAGAAGCGACGAGATAAACAACAAAAGATGTGAAAGAAGTGAAGGGAGAAAGAGGTCGAAGTGGTCGGAGATGGAGAGGAGAGTTGTGAAGAAAAGGGAGAGAGGGAGAGGAGAGTTGGAGTGTGAAAGGAGGAGAGTGTTTAAACTGAAACATCAGAGGTTTTCTGCAGAAGAAGCAGAAGAAGAGACGGGAGGGGAAAAAAAAGAAAGCCGAGAGGCTGGAATAATGAAAAGCTGTAAGCGCTTGGCTCTTAAGTTCTGCTCGCAGCACTTTGGCTCATTAGCCTTCCAGCTTTTTATTGCTGAGTGGCTGAAGACGACGGGCTGTTTCCTGCTGATGTCAGCGCTTCCCGCCGCCGCCGCCGCCCTCAGACGTGTTTCATGACGTCTGCTGATCCGTGTGCTTCGTTAGAGGAAAAAAAAAAGGTGATGCTTCTCCTTTGAGGTGCGTTCATCATCCAAAATGCAGCGGTGAAGACGTGTGTGAAGGCTGATCATCGTCATCTTCAGAGAGTCCGCAGTCGTTTTTGCGTTAAATGAGTGTTTAGTTGATTTGCAGCGAAGCTTTAAAGATGTTTGTCGTTGGTTTTAGAGTTTCAGCTTAAAGAGGGAAGTTTGGAAAGATGTCAAAGTTGTAATCAGGTCGTTAAAACACACAAAGTCTTTAACAGCCACTTTAAGTGTCATTAAGACTGATGGATGATTTACAGCCAAGAGCAGCGTGTTTGTTGTCTCTACCTGCAGGTTTTAACAGCGGACGTCTTTGGTTTCGTTTTACTTTGAGTTTCATTGATTCATGTTTATAAAATCTGCAGATTAACCAACATAACAGGAACTTTATTCTGTTCAGAGACTCAAACAGACAGTTTATGTCACAGTTTCCCAGAATCCTTCATTATATCAAGAGCAAATAAACGTACAAATCACCCTGTTGATATGCTAACATGCTAACATCATGAATTCATACTTTACACAGTGTGATTAAGCGTTTTTGTTCATCCTGCTCATGAAAACGAGTGTAAACTCAGGTGTTTATGATGATTAATTGTATGTAACTTGTGCACCGGTGCTCTTGTGTTTCTGTTCCCGTTTTGCACGAACGAAACAATGCAAACTGTTGTTCATGTAGCAGGTGAACTTACGTTTTTACTTAATATTCATGCTTATAGTTGATTGTTTCGTTTTTTTGCATCTGAAGACATAAAACACGTCAATCTCGTCACGGCTCGTCTGCAGGTCGTTGGTCGTCAGGTCTCACCGCTGGAGGTCAGAGGTTCATTTGTGTCACTGTTGTGTGAGTGTGTGTTTGCGCACACACACCTTCCTGCAGGTCGATGCCGCCTCAGCGTTCGTTCGTCCCTGTTCGCTCTCATGAACACATCACAGCTCCGCCGCCGCCGCCGCTCGCATCCATGAAAACTCAACGACACGTGAGGTTTCCTGCAGAAAGAGGCCGACTCGGCGTGATGATTTATCTGTGATGGTGCACAGCGACTGTAAACAAGCACCACTGTTTAAAAAATGCAAGAGAAGATGGAGAGAGGTGGGGGGGGAGACAGATGAAGGGAATTGTTTCCACTGCAGCCGAGAGGAAAACAAGAAAAAAAGGCAGCGAGACGGAAAAAGGAGAGAAAAGATGAAAATTATGAGGAGAGGCGAGTTCACGACGGGGTGGTTTTTTTTCCTCTCCAGGAGACAGAAAATAGGGCAGAAAATGTGAAAAGATGCAGAGTGGAAGATGAGGTGACGCTCAGGCTCCTCTGAAGAGGAAAGATAAGAAGAAGAAAGGGAAGAAACATCGACGGGTTGCAAATAGCTTCACGCACAAAAAGCAGGTGTAAAGGCAGGCGGGAGAGAGCAGACGAGGGGGAGATCGGGGGAGGTAAAAAAAAAAAGGGACACGGTGTTCGAGGTGGAGGGAAATGAAACAAGCAAGAGCTGCAGAGAAAGAAAGAAAGAAAGAGGAGGATGGACAGGAAATTAAAGGTGGAGAGGAGATGGAGACGAAGATGAGGGAGTTAATAAGATGTGTTTGAGGAGAAACTGGTGGGAAAAAGGGAGGAATCTGGGAAAAGAGGGAGCGATGGGGCGAGATAGGAGCAGAGCGGGGAGTTTATCTGCATTGCCGTAGCACCGTCAGTGGAGCATTGTGAGGCCGTCAGCATAAATCCCCCCCCTCGCTATGCAGATCCTGAACACATCTGCATTCCAGCAACTGCACACACGCCACCGCAGACTTCACCTCGTCCACGTAGTTTCATCTCGTTCACATAATTTGGTCTCTTTTCCACGTAACTGAGGCGTCGGCGGCCCCTCGGCGGCCCCTCGGCGGCCTCACCTGCAGGCCCGAGCAGATCTTTATCTCCTCCAGTCTGCAGCAGGACTTTGTTTCACTTCTCCATTAAAAGTTAAGAGTGAAGCTGCGACTTCAGCTGCTCCGTCCATAAGAAACAACATTTTTAAAGAAGTTATTTGTGACTTTTGACCAGAAATTTAGTTTCATCTTTAAACATCAATCTTTTTGGGTCTCCTTAGAGTTCCCAAAGAGAAAGAGAGAAAGCTGTGATGTCAAAGTCTCTGGATTTGTTTGTGGATAATTAAAGGATTCTAGCTATTTATAGGACAAAAGTTTTAAAATTAACCTCAATAAATTTTGCTTAGAAAATATGAAATAGCTCTCGCAGATCATGGATCATACTCTGGATGTGAACTGGTTAAAAAAGACAACATCATCAAATTAAAAGCTCTGACTTCATGTTAAAAATGTCTTTATCTGCCGATGTTAGCATGCTAAGCAGCTAGCCTTCTCCGTCAAAACTGGGATTATTTGTCGTCGTCATCTTTCCACTTTTAAAAAAATTCAGTTATTCATCAAGTAAAATGTGAAAAATAACTGCTGGCGTTGCCCGTCACCTTGCTCACAGAAACGAGTTTAAACTCAGGCGTTCGTGATGATTATTTGTATGTAACTTGAATTATTTACTTACAAAAGTCACTGCTTGCACCTGCCACAAACGCACAACTGCAACTGTGCAACACGAACAGCTTTGGAAGTCATTGATTGCACCTTGTTATACATTTAAACTTTTATCTCTCTTTATGTTTTGTTTTGGCGTTTTAAATCTTCCATAGAATTCACATAAAATTCTTCCTCACTGGAAATAAAAAGCTTCGCTCTCACAGCAGGTAACTTTCACTGAGACTCACCTGGCGGCTTCCAGCTGCATCAAACAGCATCTCTCCGTTTGTTACGGTCCAGGTTAATCTTGTTAACTCGGCTCGGCTCGGCTCGGCTCCCTTCACCTCAGTCTCAGTCCTGCTCAGGTCCCTGAAGGTCACACTGCATCTGAATTCATTAACTGCAGATAAATCAGCTAAATTAAAAAGGCAAAACTGCAGCTCGTTACGAAAAGGTCGACACATACAAGACGCCGAGGTCGCCGTGTTTCCTGCCGCCGCCGTGGATAATAATGTTTAATCAGCCTCATTATGGCCGAAATAAATTACACAAAGTACAACGAAACCAGAACAACTCTCAGATTTAAGGGGCTGAAGTTTGAAATCAGAGAAGTTTGCTCCTTCATGCTGGATTCCTCACTGCCTCCAGATGTTCGTCAGACTGGGAGGAAACCAGTGGACAGACCCGAACTCACCGGAGGGTTTATGGATCTGAGAAGAGAAGGATGTCTGGATTTATTAGGAGTAAAAGTGTTTATACACCTTCACTTTCTAAGAAGCATCAGTCCCACAGAGACTGTAAATAACGTTTAGCTTCAGAGTGTCTCTGAAGCTTCTTCTGCCCGTTGACTCCATGTTTTCAGTCCACTCGACGTCGCCATTGTCTGCAGGCGTTAATTCATCCGTCAGGGCCGCTGACAGCCGAGGCGTCTTTCTTTTTTCTCCCTGCAAACACGATACTGAGGAAGAAACGAGTGTCAGCGGAGAAAACCTCGACATCAGGTTCATTTGTGGCGTCACAATCTGCTCACAGAGAAAACTCGCCAGCCGCTCACCGCCCGGCGGACTCAGAGGCTCCAGGGTCGCATTTAAGATTCAGGATGAGGGTTTTTTTCCCAGCAGCTCTGTTCTTTAGAGGTGAACTGGTGTGTTTGGTTGCACATTTCAGGTTAAAAACACTCACAGAAACTCGATCATTCAGTTTAGTGTTCAACCAACAAAACAGTGCAAAAGACTCACAGAGCAACGCAACAAGAAGCCTGCAGTATTTATTAAGCACATTGATTCAATCTGTCTTCCTCTCAACAACACAAGGCCGTCATCAGCAGCTCTTCCTCTTCTTGCAAACTCTTAACCATTTTTGTTAGATTTTTCCAGTTTTCAGACTTTTTTAGCAACTATTTCTAAAATCCAGTGTTCAGTTTGTGTAAAACGCTGCTGCAGGAGGAGAAAACCTGTAAACTTTATTAAAACTACATCTGAAAGCTGATGAGTCATTCAAAAACATAAAAAAAACCTTAAAATTTTATCTGCTGACTGATGATAATAATCAGCTGCAGACTCTGTTTGCTAACTGCTTGTCTGGAAGTCTGAGTTGTTGGTCTGAAACAGCATTTGAACGCCTCACAGCTCAGCAGGAGACGTCACTTTTAGTTTTTGTTTCTGGATTATTTTCTGAGACTCGAGCGTTCAGGTCAGTCTGGTTCAAGCGGCGCCGCGAGTCCTGAACGCAGACTTCGCTTTCATCGACCCCTCAGCTGTTTTTTTGTACCGGTGAAAGAAAAACCGCTGGAAGTGAACATCTGTGCACAACTGCAGCTCCCAGACGAGGCGTTTAATTTCCCGAGCGTGTGTCGTTTAATGACGTCCGGATGTAAATGTTGGTTTTTACAGCTTTTTTCATGATTACATTTTCACTCCTGGCTCATCTCACAGAACTCACATATTCAGTCTTTCTTTTGCTCAGCAGCACCTCAGCAGTTTGAACCAGGAAACACGGGTGTTATTAACCGTTTCCCCCCACCGGCGTTTGAACCAGCAGCCTCGGTGATCAGCTGCTTCTCGCTGACAGACGTGCAGATGGTTATCAGGATTTCTCTTCCTCTGGATTCGTCCTGACAGCCCCCCGCTGCTGGGAAATTAATCCCACGCTGCGCAGAAGAATGTAAAACAAATCAAAAGGCATCATCTGTCGACAATGCTCGCCCCCCTCCCGAAAATAAACAAATGTGGGGGCAATTATGATGCAATAAGTCAACGTGATGAAACCTGTACAAATTAATTAAAACATGCAAATGTGCAGAGCTTTTTAAACGTTCAGGTGAAGGTTCATGCAGATTACATGCGTTAACAGGTTTAATGCTGCAGGACGACGCTCGTCCTCACTGTGTCGCTAATCTGCAACCGTCTGCACCTCCATCAGTGTCCCTGAACACATCACTGTCACACAGAACTGAATAAAGTCAAAGGTTTGCTGTGGTTTTGGTTTCAGTCGCTGATTTTAGTGCAGAATAAACTTCTCACCTGAAACTGACTGAAACTTTAACATGTGTGGCTCAATTAAAGGTGAAAATCTGGCAAAAATATTACGTATCTGAACAATACAACCAAATGAATCCCCCTATTTAAAAAAAAATAGCCCTACAAGTTCACAAAATCTAAAAATAGACATGAATTTTTAAGCCGGAGCACCTTAGGGAACAGATTCAGCTGTGCAATTCTGCAAAATGTTAATTAACATTTAAAAAGAGATGATTTGGACTTTTTAATGAATTGTATCTTCATTCGGTTTAAACGTCTCTGCATCAGCTCCATCTGTGCAGCACTGACTCGTCTTTTCACTCAGATTTCTTTTTGTCTTTGCTCCAGTTGTTCCTTTGTGGCCTTGAAGCTGCTGGTTGTGTGTTTGTAGCTGATGAACTCGGGTTCGGATTCCCTCGCTGTTTCACTCTGCAAACTTCTTTTATCTGGTTGAAAAAAGTTTGTTTCCATCCGACTTTTTGAATCTTTTTTCCCTGTAAACTTTTGTTTTGTGTCAGTTTTGTAAAAATCCAAACCAGCTTCAGCTCAATGATGTTTGGAGTTGATAAAACAACTCGTTCCGAGTGCAAACACGCTGCAGCGAGCAGCGGTTTATTTTGGATGCGAGGATGAATCATAGAGCTGCAGCTGATAGAAGCTGCACTGCAGCATCAGGACGAGGGTTCCTCTGTGAAGGCGGGTTTCTGAGAAATTTGGATTTTTAACTATCTGATACCTTCATATGTTTCTGCTAAAGCTAACTTCACTCATAATATTAATACAATGATCATTTGTTAGCAACCTAGCACTGTGATTAATAGAAAAAGAAAATGAGTTTGTAGCTTCACTTCTGTGTTTTTTACTTTTATTAAAGAAAACGCTGATAAAAAAGGAAAAAGAGAAGCTTTAAACGAACAAAATCTCTCCATGACTTTTACTTATTAGCTTTAATTTGTTGCAGAACTGTATTTTCCGGGCCTTGAAGTAACCCTCACTTCTCTTTGTCTTCCTGCAGATCGGCCCGATGAATCCCATGACTCAGTTGTACTACAAGAAGGTGAGAAAAACACAGATTTGTCTGCATGATGTTGTGATCTGAACTTCATTTCCACCCAAAATACCTGAAACTTTTTGTCCCAGAAGCTACTTTTTTATTTAAAACAATCATCAATCCATCGCTTTCCACCACTGATCCCTGTAATCTGATTACTCAAACACTTCATGAGCTCAGCCTCGGCTGTTTTATGCGTCTTCTTCAGCTGCCGTGTGATGATGAACGATGTCGACTCGGTTTCATCGACTCGGCTTATAAAACACAGAATCCACCGCCGCAGAAGAACCGATATGACAGAGAATAAATAATGCAATCAAAACGAGCAGCTGATTTATTTGTCTTCTAAGCCCGTTTAAGCTCCGGACCAAACAGCGAGAATCAAATATTTACAGTTCTGAGCCACATGGCGGTGTGAACATGGACGCCAGCGTGCGTCTTTGAAGCAGCTTCCTGTCTGATCACAGTCAGAGCTGCTGTCTCGGATCCATCTGGTCAACACGGAGATTAAAGCAACTTCAACTCAGATTATTTTTCTGCTGATATCTGCATCTCTTCACTCCAAACCCAGTCCCAAAATAAACGCTGCCGCGGGACAATGCCAACGTTTTCATCCTGGCAACTGTGACAATGCACAGAAAAAAACCACCAAGCAACTAAAAATACGCCTGCGAAGCAAAAACAGAAGGATTTGTTTGTGTGTGTTTCATTTACACAGAATCTGACGACTGATGTGACACAATGTACGAAGCTCAGAGCCTCTTTAACACACACGCGTCCATGTTTTACATCATCCAGTGTACGAAACAGACAAATCAGCTCAGAGCGTCTGCAGGGTTTAAATTTAAATGTGTGAGGTCGAGATTATCCAGCATGTGCCACAAGAGGAAGCAGAACTTCCCTGTGTGAGTTTCTGCTTTAACATCGTTTGTTTTGGTTTGTTTTGTGTTTCAGGCGACGTACTCGCCGTACCGCGACCGCATCCCGCTGCAGATCGTACGGGCGGAGGTGGAGCTGTCTGCAGAGGAGAGGGCCTACCTCACCGCCGTGGAGAAAGGTACGAGTTTAACCTCTGTTAGCACTGTTAGCAACATAATGGTTCATGATATCTCCCCTTTTAAATGATGCTGAGTCGACGCTTCCTGCAGGCTGCACAGCGGCAGCAGCTGGTCGTTTCAGTCCACAGGTGTCGTCGCCTGAGCAGCAGAGTTTTGTCCTCAAATGAGATGCTTGAAGGCCGAACTGTTCACTCAGCATGAAAAAATACACAAATCACATCCTTCCTGTTTAGTTTTGGGTGAAACGAGACGAGCTGATGTTTAAAAAATGACGCTGTTGCAGCTTTTTTCTCCTCTGTGATCAGATACAACAGTAACATGATGCTTTAACATTGTTGCATCACGTCATGTTAAAACAAAATAACTTGAAATGCAGGATTTGACATTAATATACAGTGGCTCTGAGGGGTCAGCTCAAGAAAATACATGCAAATGAAGAAAACACCTTCACTTAAAAACACGTGCAGCAATTGGAATAAAGCTGCAAAACAAGAAACAACAACCAAACACTGAAACGCTGCAAGTAGAACAAACAAAAGATTATTTAGGAAACTAAAAACTGAAGCATTTAACAAAGACATGCTGGTTATAATTCCAAAAATAACTCTCATCGTAGTTCATTTTCTGGTATTTTGCTGCCCAGTTTATCTTTTTCATGTTTCATCTTTTTGCATTTGTTTTTCGTCGTTTCTGAGCCACCGTACTTTCACCTGCTATCAAGTATTTTTCACATCTGTTTTTATTGACTCTCCTCCTTCCCGCCTCTCCATGTGACTATGCAGGCGTCAAACACGCCCTCCGGGAGTCGGAG
>JAPZDV010000131.1:0-15322 GCA_029814665.1 Acanthurus lineatus
TGATTCAGTAAATAATAAGTTTATCTGGACGCTCACACAGATTTACTTCACAGCATTAACATACAAATAGTAGTTTTTATGTATTTCTTCACCTGCACGAACAGGATTCTGTCTATAAAAACGTGATTTTCTAATAAACTGTTTGTTTCATTTCAGAACAAACAGTTTTTCAGTTTTGTGTCGTTAAACACTTTGAGTCCCACTCGAGTTTTTATGGAATAAAAAGTTTCTCATTATAGAAAAATCAGCTCGTTGTTAGTCAGCGTTTTCTCCCACACACACACCTCTACTTCCTGTTCATGTGTTTGCACGATTAAATGCAAAAAACAGCAGTGAAGACAATGAACACACAACACACAACACGCAACACAACACACACACACACAACACACAACACACACGCACACAACACACACACACACACACACACACAACACACACACACACAACACAACACACACGAACCTTCATCCACACGAACAACAGCTGACAACAGCTTTTATCAGGAACAAGATGAGTGAAAATTCACATTTAGGACTCTTTGGATACAGTTTGGATCTGAAACCAGCGGCTGTGTGAAAGAAAAGAAACTGGTCTAAAAACCTGAGCAACACTGCCGTTCCACTTCTTTATCACAACAGTAAAAGTTAGAAGAAGCTGGTTGGTTTGGATTTTTTTTTGTTTCCACACATCCAAACCTCCTCAGTTCTTCTGAAACTCGCAGCAGCTGAAGGAGGAGTTTCCTGCTGTCAGACGGAGCCACGCGCCTCCAACCTGCAGCTTATTAATAGACCCCTGAACGCAGCACAGCGTCAGGACGGAGTGGAAACAATCCCCGTGACGTTTCCTCCTGCAGCAAACGGAAATGTGCTTCCAGAGGCAGAGAGCCGATCTCTGCTCTCCGAGACGAGGAGGCCGAGCGCTGCCATTTTCCTTCCTCCTCAGCTTCCTCAGCTTCCTGTCCAGGATCCTGAAGAGGAGCAGAGGGGAAACATCTGCTTCACCTCCCAGAGGCCAAAAACTCTCCACCAACCCGATGTGACGTGAAGCGGCCTGGTCCAGATTTTAACACCATGGCTCACGTCGCCTCCTTTCCTGCAGCTCGGCCCGGAGTCTCTGTATCTTCTCTGCTCTGCCTGATTTCAGCAACAGTTTCCTCTGAAGGCACTGAAACATGCGACCACCACACAGTCTGACAGGCCGAGCAACAAACTACAAACTGCAAACTGCAAACTACAAACTGCAAACAGCAAACTTCAAACAGCAAACTACAAACTACAAACTTCAAACAGCAAACTGCAAACTGCAAAATACAAACTGCAAAATACAAACTGCAAACTACAAACTGCAAACTACAAACAGCAAACTGCTAACAGCAAACTACAAACTGCAAACAGCACTGTTACTGCAAAAATGCAGGAAGCTGCGTCGTCTGATGACGTCTGGTCCAGGAGGCTCAGCTTCAGTCACAGAGCTCAAAGACTCTTAAAATACATCAAGAGGATTTTATAACTCTGCGAAGTCTTCAGGGCAACAACGAGTTCATCTCTTGTTGCAAAGATTCACAGTTAAACAGCAGAAACACAGATTTCCATTTGATTGACAAACAAAAAGCCTCTGAGAGGCAGAAAGTCTGACACATTCACCTCCTTCAGAGGAGCACGAAGGAGGTGAAACTCCTGCTCAGACACGAAAGGAGACAGAGCGTGAAGCTTCATCCTCATCTTCATCATGACACATGAAGCTCAAACTAATAAACAAGGCAGATTCTCAGTAGATTCAGTGACGGAACGACGTTTCTCTGAAACACACGAACAAAATGTTTCTGTGTTTCAGCGTCACATAAAAACCAAACTCTCAGGATCATCTGCAGAGATCCTGAACACAGCAGTGGGACGCATCACTCCCTGAAGTTTCTGCTGAATCTGATCCATGAGAGCTGCAGTCTTTGCCCAGCGGACAGACAGACAGACGGACAGAAGGACCGAGACCGACTGGTTTCCAGTGAGACGGTCCGAAGAGGCGTTTGAGTCCAAACATGAGCAGAGTCGCTTGTGTCTGTTTGTGCTTCACATTCTCACACCGAGTGAAGGAAACTTCTCAGAGGAACATAAAGCTACATGAACAGCAAAGAACTGATCCTGAATCAGTGGCGAGGAAGCTGGGGGTCAAAGGTCACAGCAGCCTGACAGCAGATGGATGAAGATGAGTGAAGGTGAAGGAGGTGAAAACGTGTTTCTCCTCCTCTCTGACCTTGTTTACTGCTTCTGCTGTGAACGAGCGAAATGTCGGTGAGATGCTGCAAAAAAAAGGTCAAACAAACTGAATAAATCATTTTTTAAATGGAGCTAAAAAGCTGCAGCTTTTCAGTCTGAAACACTTTGGTGAAAATGTTTTTATCATCACGGGGCTTTTTTCTGTTTAATTCAAGAGCAAAGTCTTTCCGTCTGAGAGCATCGATGAGCTGCAGCTCCACCTTCATCTGTCAGGCTGCTGCTGAAACATCTGCAGGTTTCTGCTGCGACGACGACGAGGAGAGAAGATAAACCTCGTTAGATTCTAAAAGCTGGAACAAAATGTGACACCATAGAGAAGAAAAAGACATGAAACATACGAACTGAAACATCGACACGTCTGAGGCAAAGAGACGGTTTTTAGTTTTCTAAGTGCAGAAATATTGTTTGTTTGTTTCTGATAAAATGCTGTTTGAAATTTTGAGGGATCGACAGCTTAAAGAGATTCTAATAAATAAATAGATAACATTAAAACATTTGAATCAATTCAAACATTTTTAAATGCGTAAAAGCAAAAAGGCCAAACAGGAGCTGACGACTGTGAGGATGAAGCTTTGAGAGGAAACTTTGATTCAACGAGTGAAGCTTCAGATTAAAGAAATAAAAATAAAAGTCTCATCTGAAACCATCCAGTTTGTGTTTTGAGAATCAAACGATGATGGATGAAATTTTCTGCTCTCTGACGTCAGCATTTCCTCTGACAGCAGCTCTGTGGGGGTCAAAGGTCAGATGAACTGATTCTCTCTGAGGTAAAACTGCTGCATGAGTCTCTGCTGAGCTCTTTATGTGACACGGACTTCTGCACGGCGAGCCAGCGAATGAGTCAGCAAAGACAAAGATCTGACCTCACAGACGTTCAAAATCTGAAGAAACCAAATGAAAAGATGTTTTTTTTACACTCAGAATCTTTTTCACTGAGAATTCAAAACCACAAAAATCCAATTTACATCATAAACGACTCAAAGAAGTAAACTATCAGCATTTAAAAGATGACGAGACTCATCTTTCACTTTAAATCATCAATAAAACTGTGAAATCTGACGGGTTATTTTAATCTGAGCTCAGTAAAAAAAGATAATTCTGTAAGTTTGAGTTTTTCTATGAAGAATTTAACTAAACAAACAGAATCTTTTAATTAACTTCAGCTCATTAGCATTTTCCCAGTATGCATCAGAGTTTGAAAGAAATTCCTATTTTTCTAACACAAAGATCAAAACATGTTGGATGTTTATTTTTTTCGGAAACTTCCTGCAGGTTTGTTGAAGTCAGAAGTTTCAGGAGTCAAACTGAGAGACTGCGGACGTTCAGGAGCGACGGTCCATAAAACATGTTGATCAGTGTGATGGTGACACAAGCTAATGATTAAAAACAGGTTTGGTGAAGCCGGTTTTCTGTTCATGATGCCGTGTGCACCGCAGCAGCCTGGCGTCGTTAGCATGTTAGCATGTTAGCATGAAGGTAAACAGTGAACAGGTGTGTGAGACGCGTTTCTGATCGGAGGCTGCAGGTTCATCACGACGGCTGCAGGAGTTTAATGAAGGAGAAACTCAAAGGGAACAAAAGGACGAGGTGACGAGGTGATACCCACCTCAACAGGTACGAGGTTTTTCTGTCACATTTTCATATTTAGCTGGACTCCAAACTCAGCTGGACGAGTCGAGACTCGACAGGTCGAGTCTGCAGGTGTGTGGAGGCTGCTGTCAATCAACCTGATCAGGAAAATCAAGAAAATTAGGCGAGAAGAGGTTTCAGGGATCCATGAGGGGAGGAGAGATCAGCTTTTTCTGACAGTCACATCGAGACGACGAGCTGCAGAGTTTAACTTTTTGACATCAGACATCAGTTTTTTGGTCTGTAAACTTTCCAGTTCATCATCACTGGCAGACTGATCAATCAATCAATGGATCGACTGTGAACAACCAGTCATTCAAAGATCAATGCAGGCCGGTTTTCTGGACTGACCCGCAGCGACTCCGACTATCACTGTCAACTTTTGCAGTAAACAAGAGGAGGAGGTGCAGATGAAGGGTGCTCCATCAAACTTTGAGTCTGTCGGCGGCGTCTCTTGGTTTTGTTTTTGTTTTGTGAACCAAACGGAGGTTAAATCCAGTTAAAGATGGCTGATGTGACAAAAAGACGCCTCTGGAATCAACTTATGCTGAATAAATCACGGCTGAATGATCGTACCGTGTTTTCTGTATCATCACATCGGTGTTTGTGTTCAGGATCCAGCTGCGACGCTTTCAGGGTTACAATCTGTTTCTAAAAGCTGCAGTTTTCACTTCCTGCTGATATCAGAGCAGAACATACTGTACATTCTTTAAAGGTTGCATAGAAAACTGGCATCGGTGGCGGCTGCAGCGCCTCAGATATGAGCTTTCAGATAAGCTCTCTGAAGGGAAACAACACAATGAGACCGACGACGGGAGAGAAACCTGCTGTGACGTTCAAGGTCCAGATTTATCACACACCGCCAATCACAAGCAGAGGCTGATAAAGACTCAGATTTCACACACAAAGTCGGACCAAGTTTAACTCGATTACTGCGTTTTCTGGTTTCATCCACATTTAAATTCATTTCTCAAGCTGCCAATCAGCTGCTGCGGCTCCACCTCTCCTCTGAAAACGAGTCTGTCAGGCCAAAATTCACAAATAACAACCCAACAACCTCGATCAGCCACTTATAAAACAACGTTATCACATTATTTTATGACTGTAATTAGAACATTTCAATCTGTTACAATCAGAACAAACACACACTCATTAATTCAACCGGAAGCCGAGTTTCTGCTCATTAAAACATCACGTTCGTTTTGCTTTTTTCAGCCTCGTTTGCTGCCTTCACACAACGCCACTTCACAGCCGTTTGTGGCTTAAATGACCAGAATCTTCTCAAAAAATAAAAGTTAAAGTTAAAAGTCAGTCTGAACAAAGTCAAATTATTAAACACCGTTTCTGGGTCTCGTGACCTTCGTTTCTCCTCGACAGACCACCGTGATGAGTTTGACCTCAGAGGTCGAAGGACTGAAGATCTTCAGAGCAGCTGAACCTTCAGCGGAGAACAAACTCAGTCTGAATGAAACTGAATCTCATTGATTCAGGAACAGAGATTAAACTCCAGATGTTTTGTTCAAACAGCTGCAGCTGAAGGAGACACCTGCTGTCACATGACCGACATGTAAAACATGAAGCTTGAACCCGACACACGAACCAGCAGACAGCAGGAACATTCACGTTCTGTTTCTGTCACAATGGAACCAAAACAAACACACTGAGACTCACACACACCAGCATTCACACACACACATCAGTTTGAATGAACGACTTCGATCAGCGACCCTCAATGATCCGAAACAATCTGAGATGGAAACCAGTGAAACCAGTGAAACCATCTGAAGCAGCTCTGAGTTTCCTGTGAAGAATCATCGTCACTGAAACCTGAAAACCAAAGATCTGAACATGAAGCTGAAACAAATGATCCTGCAGAAGAAGATGAAGAGGAGATAAAGAGACCAAACGTCAGAACGTTTAAAAGCACCGACCGCTGAAGGTTCGATTCCGCATCTTCTTGGTGACGACGGAGCCTGGAGGCCGACTGCCGGATGGGGGCAAGGTCTCGTTCAGAGCCTGAGTGTAGATCATCAGGCCGTCGTAAAAGCCTCCAGCGATGATGTTCATCTGAAACAACAACAACAAAACTTTAAAGGTTGTTTTTTTCTTAAAATCCTGTTTTTTTTTTCACTTTCATTTTGAGTCGTTTCAGCTCGTTAATGTTTCAAACAGACTCCGACTGAAACGAGTCACAGCGCCGTCGCTCTCAGACCGTCTGATGATCACGACTCACTTTCACACCTGCAGGAAGTTCAGACGCTCAATTAACCTTTGAGTGTGTGTGTGTGTGTGTGAGAGAAAACCGGAGCTTCACGCAGGAAAAAACATGCAAACTCACACAGATCTGACCGCTGGACCACCGCACCAACTCCCATCTACTGCTGCCAAGAGTGTGTGTGTGAGTGTGTGTGTGCGCGTGTGTGTGTGTGTGTGTGTGTGTGTGAGTCAGTGTGGAAACAATCAGTGTTTTCAACAACAGGAGAGGTTTTTCTGATCAGACTGAAGGATGCGACATTTTTCTGCTGCATAATGTGTTGTTGTGTTGTTGTTGTTGTGTTGTTGTGTGATGTGTGATGTGTTGTTGTTGTGTTGTTGTTGTCTGTTGTTGTGTTGTTGTTGTGTTGTTGTGTTGTTGTGTGATGTGTTGTTGTTGTGTTGTCGTGTTGTAGTTGTGCTGTTGTGTGTTGTTGTTGTCATGTTGTTGTTGTTGTGTTGTTGTTGTTGTCTGTTGTTGTGTTGTGTTGTTGTTGTTGATGTGTGTTGTGTTGCAGCACAGACGCGTCTCTCGTCTTTGTGTTTGTTTCTCGTTGAAATGTCAGATTGTTTCTCCTCCAGATGTTTTTGCTGCAGCTGCTAAACGAAGCCACATCGTTGGTTTTGAGTTTTTTAATTTCATTCAAAGTGAAATACAACGTAAGTGAAGTTTTGGAGGCATAAACATAAACATCAACACAAACAACATAAACAGGTCATGTGACACTTCTGTAGCTTCATTTTTCAGTGAATAATTAAACGTCCGTGAACGAGTGAATCTGTTCCACCTGCTGATGTTCATGTTTTCACAGAATGAAACACCTGCAGGTCGGTTTGCTCCGTGTGACCGAAGCCTTCGGTTCAAACTCTAAACGCAGTGTTTAAATGAACCTTCGTTGGCCCGAAGCTGTGAGTGTGAAACCTGCTGAAGGATGAAAAAACACGGGAACAGAGCGACTCGTTACGCCGACTGTCAGATCGAGTGACGCTGAGATCAATAACATCAACATGACGTCCAAAACCTGGAGGACAGCGAAGAAAAAGCTTCTGAAGAACAAAAAACTAAACAGCAAAGCGTCTGATGCTGCTTATATCTGCCTGAAAAGGTCAAAGGTCGTCTGTGGTTTGAATCATCGGTCATGTGACTGTTCTGCTGTTCTGTTCTGTGTTCGCTGCCATCTTGTTTCCTAATGTCGTTTCCTTTGATGCTTCCTGTTTCCCCACATGGATCACTGGAGTGACATCTTATTACATCTGTGCGTGTGCATGTAGGTACATGTGTGTGTGTGTCTGTGTTTGTGTGTGTGTGTTTGTGTGTGTGTGTGTGTGTGAGTGTGTTTGTTTGTGTGTGTGTGTGTGTGTGCGTGTCGGCTAACTGCATTAGCGTCCCTCAGCTGTCTGTCTGCTGCTGATAAACAGCCAGACAACCTGCCCACTCTGCTCACACACACACACACACACACACACACACACACACACACACACACGGTGGCTGATAAGCGACAAACTGGAGTCCTGTGATGCATTTGAGCCGATAACAACATTAAGGAAAAATCTGTTCATCCACATTTAGCAGCCTCGCCGATCCAACCACGTCCCGTTTGTCTTCACACGGCGGCTGGAACGAAGGGAAACCAGGTGTGAAACGCCCACGAAAGAAGGAAACATTCACCGTTTTTAAATTTAAATGTGTGAAACTTTCAGAGCAGAGATTTTAATTTAGTTTTAAGTTTAATGACACACAACTTCACATCACTGCAGCAGAATAAAGTTAAACTGCAGAATATAAACTAAAGTTTCAGCTGCTGTTAACTTTTTAAATTAAACCGAAGGAGCTCAACACTTCCTGTTGATGTTACAGAATAAAGCTACTACAGAGGAGAAGACTTTTACTGTGAAACAACTTCCTCCCAAAGTATCCAGATTACTCCGTCCCCCTAAAACAACGATCGTACGTATTTAATTTGTTTCCCAAAAAACAGTCAAAAGGAAACGAGACGCTCAGTTCTTTTTTTCCCAATGTACCAGGCTGGATTAACAGTGTGTGTGTGCGTGTGCGTGCGTGCGTGTGTGTGTGTGTGTGTGTGTGTGTGTGTGTGTGTGTGTGTGTGTGTGTGTGTGTGTGTGTCCTTTGTGCAGCCTGAACAGGATAAAATCAGCAGAATAAATGATAAATATAAATGATCTTCTCTGCACTGAATCGGCTCAGTTGAGCAGCTGAACTCACAGGAAACAATAATTACAGGTTCGCACGCTGATGTTTTTCTGTTGTTTTTGTTGTGTTTGTTGTGTTTGTTCGTACGAATGCTGGTGATATTTTACAGCGTTCAAACTATCAGCTCATTATGTTTCATAAACCTGATTTCTCCTGTTTTCATCAGGTTATATTTCTCTCCGTCCTCCAGCAGCGACATCACATTGACACTGTGGCTTCAGTTCTTTAACTGCAGTAAAAATGCTTCTTTCACTGCCGCCTGCGTTAATTTACTGAACATCCGAACCGTCTTCACTTATTTATTCTTATTTTATCTTTTATTTCTGGACTCATAAAGTGTAGCAAATATGTAAAGTGAAGCCTTTTTACTTCTGGAAATTTGAGATTATTCAAGGAAAATAATTTGTGCGTCACTTTCAAGTTATCATGTTGTTTGGTTCCTGTTTTGTTATTTTGATCACAGTGCACACACACACACGCACACACACACACACACACGCACACACACTCACACACACGCACGCGCACACACACACACACACACACACACACACACACACACACACACACACGCAGCTCACCAGCGAGTCGTCTGTGCTGTAGTTGAACATCTTCTTGGCGTCCGTCTTTAGGTTGCTGACGAACTCTTTGTATTCGGGGTTCTGAGGTTCTCGATACGTCAGGATTTTCACACTCTGGAACCAAAAGATTCAAGATTTTTAATAACTGATCGATCAGCAGGTAATTGATCAATACGTTCAAACTACAAGACTCAAACACAACAAGTGAACGCTGAGCAGCATGAATATGAGATTCTGTCTCCTTGCTCTGCAGACGCACTTGGGGGAGAAACAGGAAGCTGTTTTAACGAACAAATGACATCATCACGTCACATTATTGATCGGTGTGATCGGTGTGATCAGTGTGATCAGTGTGATCAGGTGAAAGGCTGAAACGATCAGATCTCATCACACAGACACCATGTCAGCTTTTCTTCTTCCTCATAGAAACACGTCACATGACTCGTTTCACATCGTTTGATCACAACCTGCAGAGGGGGCTGACCTGATGGGGGCGCTGACCTGATGGGGGCACTGACCTACAGAGGGCGCTGACCTGCAGAGGGCGCTGAACTGATGGGGGCGCTGTGGAGCTCTGAAGCTCGACTCCGTCTTTGTTCTCTCCAGATCAAATGTCACAGAGAGAGTCAGGTTTGATGAGAGATGATTAAAAAATGCCTCTGATCAGGTCATCATGAGGTTTCTCTCCTCAGACTTTTATTTCTGACAGAAAAACCTTTAATGGAAGTTAAAAAAGAAAGAAATCAAAGAGAGGAACTGTGATCCGTGAACAGAAAAATCCAGACCTCAAACATCTAAAGAGAGATTTAGTTTCCAGTCACAAACGCTGCAGTGAAACAGTCTAATGTTTCCTTTTTCACACTTTTTGCTCTTTTAAAGATTCATTTTAAGTCTCTAAACTGCCTGAAAACCAGTCAAACACGTTTGTTCGTCAGTAAAAAGTCTCTTTAAAGTGATTCAGCTCAGAAACTCGTGATGACAAACTCTTCTGTCGGGTGTTTCAGCGTGATGAACCAATCAGATCGCGTCTCTTCGGCGTCTGCAGGTCTTCATCAGAGCGAGCGGATTCCTTTCCTGTGAGAAAACACGTGTGTGTGTCGCTTCACTCGCTCGGCCTGTTTTCTCTACAAACACACACATGTTGTTTAAGCGCAGCTCCTCTGTTGTCTTTCGTCCTGATGCTCGCTCACACGCGTCACCGCTCGGCTCATCCTTCGCCTCATTTCATCTCTGTTTACCAGGACAGGCGGCTCGTCCTCCACCCGCTCACAGCTCAGCACGGCCACGAGCTAACTCTGTTAGCCGCCACGCTAACCACAAAGTTTGTCATCAAAACACAGAACTTTAAGGGTTTTTTATCCTTCAGCGGTTTTTCTTACAAGCTGAATCGAGTTCTTCATCATTTCTGATCAAATCATATTAAATAACAGTCACTTTGTCCTTTTATGTGAATATTTAATGTTATTAATATTTTCTTTGCAATCAGCAGCACATTAATCAGTTTTATCAGCATGTTGTCAGAGGGTCAGGAGAGCTTCTGTTTATCAGCTGAAGACGGACAGAAACATTTTAAAAAAAGACAGAAAAAGAATAAAACAGGAGAGAAAAATGAAAACAGCTGAAGGAAAAGAAAGAAAGAAAAAACATCCTCAAACAAACAGAATCACACAATTATTACACAGCAAGGGGTGTGTGTGTGTGTGTGTGTGTGTGTGTGTGTGTGTGATTCATTGTTTCCTTAATTCATCATGGAGGGACAAAACGCTGCTGAGTGACGATCACAAAATAAAAGCATAATATGAGTTTTTAAGGAGATTTTATCCTGAAAAACGTAAAAATATCATGAAAACAGACGCAGACGAATTCTTCTTCTGTGGTTTTAACACGTTTCCGTTCGGTGGAGAAACTGTGTCGATGCTTCAGATGAAGGTGATGCTTTAAATGTTCGTCACACAGATTCAATGCGTCCAAACACCAAACTGAATCACATCTCATGTAAACAGGAAACAGGAAGTGAGGGCGTGTACCTGGAAGGCCTCCCTGGCGATGGCGTCGTCCTCGTCCCCTCGAGCCCACGGCTGCCCCTGTTTGGAGTTCAGACTGTCTCCGAACACGTCGATGTAGAAAAAGACGAACTGCTCGTGAGGAAGATCTGCCTGCCGGAAGTGAACCATCAGCTTCCTGAAGACGTCGGGCGAGCAGCAGACGAACATCACTGCAAAGAACAGAAGAAGAAGAAGAAGAAGAAAAAGCTCAGATCGTTTAATACATCCCGTTTTATTTTGAAAGGACAGACTGATAACTGTGACCTCAGTGTTTTCAGATGCAGATGTTCAACAAGCTGACATCAGAGAGCAGAGCAGAAGGTCAGAAGGTCAGAAGATGTCAGATGTTCCATTAATCTGCACACTCTGCTTCATGATGACAATAAAATAAACAGAAAATGTGACCAAATAAGTTTCCAGACTGAAGCAGCTGTCGGTCACCTTCAGTTGTTTAAGAAGGTCAGAGTTCAGCGTGAAGTCAAGAACCACAGGAGTCAATTAAAATGTGTTTCTGAAGGTTTTTGCAGCATCGTGAAGAACTTCAAAGCTCCTTGAGTCATAAAAACTCTCCTGATTGGCCGAACGCGGTGGAGACGATGAGCTGCAGTCATGAGGTTCATACAGACGTGAAGCTGAAGGTCTCAGTGTTTCCTTCAGAGCTGCTGAGTCGGCTCTTTGTCTTCGTTTCATTCTGACAGGACGAACCCCGCTGACTGCTACAGGAACCTGAAGGCAACACAGAGCTCAGAGAGGAGCATCAACACAGCGACAAGGACGACAGGAAGCCGAGAAGCTCTCAGCTGGAACCTCAGAGCAGAGACGTGGAACATCAGACTGAAGAACAAAGATCTAATGGACTCCAACGTCTCTGCTGCTGCTTTAACTTCCTGAGGAACGATGCTGCTGATCTCAGGTCAGTGAGAAGAACGAATAGTAATAGATTACATGAAGCAACCAACAGCCACCTCCTCCACAGCTGACCACTGACTCATCTGTCAGAGGAGACATCAATGAGATTTAACCAGGCTGAGTGTGTGTGTGTGTGTGTGTGTGTGTGAGTGTGTGTGAGTGTGTGAGAAGAATCCATCCGGCCTGAACTGAAGGGACCTTCAGCAGCTGATGTTTGGTATGAAAACTCAGAGAAAATCGATGTGAAATCGATGGATTTTCTCCTCACAAAGTCTCAGCGAAGCGTCGAGTTTTTCTCTGAAGCTTCTGAACTTCTTTTCTCTGAAACATTTTGTTTTTTGTTGTCTTAAATTCAAAAACATCCAGTAAACTTTTTCTAAAACTCTGGTGTTTTCATTCAGCTGAAAACTGATTTTACTTCACTGAGTTTCTTTATAAAGACGTTCTGACGGTTTCATTCTTCTCTTCATTTAATTTTAATAATATTTAACATTAAAAGTTGTTTCTGTGGGACACAAAGTCCTTTACAATAAAGCAAAGAGTCAAAATATCGACAACAAAACAGATAAAAGCAACAATATGAGAATAAAGTGAAACTAAAAACTTGAGTGAAACATTTCTGTCTTTTTCTTTTTGTGTCTGCAGGTTTAAATTTTCCTCTTTTGCTTCACAAACTTTACAAACTTCAGACTGGATGTTGAAATAAAAACCGTCATGATGAGCTGAAAAAACATGTTGGGTGGAAATGAATTAAATCAGTAAAATCAGTGGTATCGTCCTTTAAACGAAGCTGAAACGATGAATTAAATGTTTGATATTTGATGAACAGAAAATGTGATTTTCTCCTCGCCGGCTCCTTTAACATCAGAACATGAACGTTATCGGATCGTCCAGAACCAGAACTCAAAGCCGGTGATGAAACTGTTGTTTTGGTCCAGAGTCGCTGAGCAGGTGTGAAAAAGTCTGCATGTTGTTTTCAGATGTAATCTGTAGAGACTCTGCTTTCTCTCGGGTCCCTCCCACGTCCGAGTCGAGCCTTCAGGAAGTCTCCAGAGGCGTGATGACATTCCTCCGGCCCGCCGTTCCCGTCCCGCCGCCTCTATTGTTCCAGGCTTTAATGACCTCGAGGCAGGAAGTGAGCGGCGAAACCTCAGAAACCTCACGAGGCCCAAAGAGCCTTTTTCCGATTGATGCCGAGCTAAAAATCCATCGCTGCCATCGAGACGAGTTCACAGTCTGAGAGCCAATCACTGCGCTTTAAAGTGTGTGTGTGTGTGTGTGTGTGTGTGTGTTAAACGGACTAATCAAATCATTTTATCATCGTAACAAACACACAAACATCGTTTTCCCTCTAAACTGTTGAAAATAAAGAAATAAAGGACGTCTCATTGGTTCACCATTCTGTCAGGTCAAAGGTCAGAGTGCAGACGTGACCCTGGAACCAGGAAGTGACTGTGGATCCTGCAGGAGGAGCCTGGAACGCGGCGGCGCCCCGCTGACCTCTGACCCCGGCACACTTCCTGCCTCCCTGCTGTGTGAAGATGAAAGCAGAGCAGCTTCCACTTTTCGCTGCGTTTCCACTTTCAGCTGAAGATGAAACGATTTTGTTTTTGCACAGGACGAAGCGACAGAAACGACAGAAGCAGAAAAACCACGCGGCGCTCGAACGCCACACTCTTTAACATCCACAGAGTTAAAAAACTTCCAGAGAAACACGACGTGAGAGTTTCGTCTCGTGATTCAGAGTCTGTGACTGAAGTTTCTCTGTGAGAGCCGACGACTTCGTCTGCAGCAGCTTTTTAAAAATCTGAGAATAAAACTGTGATTTAGTTTCATACTTTATATTTTAGAGATGAAGAAGAAGAAAAGATCAGGCTGGAAGGTTAATAATCTCATTTTTGAACCTTGATCATCTGAAAAGTTTCCTCACAATCAAAGATATGACAATAACTTTATTTGTTCTTCAGCATCGAGGAAACAAACATTTGAACAGTTTTGGCGAAAAGACTCGTTTTAAAACATCAGAGGAAACAAAACTCTCCTCTCGACTTCTCTGTGAAGTAAAACACCAAATGAAACATCAGCCATCTGACTGAGCTCATTCATGCAGATTTAAATTAAACTTTTTATCATAAATTCTGATGGAAACTTTCTCAATTAATGTAAATGTCAGAAAAATAAACAGATCACATTTTTTTGATCTTAAGGAGACGAAATCAAACCTGCAAAACTCAGAAAACAGAATCAAAGCAGAAAATCAGGTTTTTGTTTTGAAACTATCTTCACTATTCAAATAATTGACTTTTCATTTTCTGTTGATGAAATAATTTTTCAGTCAGAATCGCTTTTAGTGTCTCGTTCGTTCATTTCTCTGATTTGAAGGAAAGAAAATAAAAACCTCAGTAGAATTAAAGTTGTTCAGTAAAATATCAGAAGTTTTGAGGCCGAACATCCGTCAGCAGGTTCACAAACGTTTCCTGATCACTGAGAACCAAGAACATGTGCTGGTCAGCAAACTGGAGGCCGAACCGGGAAAGTTTGACAGAATCGAGTGAAGCTGTCGGAGCGAAAAGACTCTTTTCCTGTTGCAAACAAACGTGAAGCTGCAGATTCGCTCTGTGACGGCGAGAAACAAAAGGAAAAACAAAAGGAAAATCTGTTCATTTCACAGGTTTTGTGTCGCTGCTTCGATGTGACGTCAGACGACGGTGACGTCCGTCTTTCTGAGTCTGGAAGCAACAGTCAGACACAAGAGGCAGGAAATGCAGTTTTTCACTTCAAAAGGAGACGAAGAGAACAGAAAGCGAACAGAAAGAAGCATCATGGGAGTTAAATCACCGACATTCTTGGTGAAAAAGCGTCTCATCGCCTCATTCAGGTCCAAACTTAAATCTGGACTTTGTCTCTGCAGGAGTCACATGACCGTCTGACACGTTTCTGTCTTTTTCCAAAGGCCGAACGGTCGATAACAAACTGTTTACAAACAGGAAGTGGCGTCCCAGCTTCCTGCTGACGCAGCTGGATCAAAGCCATCAGCACCGACGGCAGTTACACACCGCAGACCAGTTTCATTCATCCATTCATGTGTTCACAGAGCGGTGAAGCTCACTCCATCCCGACTGAACGACTAATGTTTCCAGGATCATTCATTCACTCATTCATTCATTCATTCATTCATTCAGCAGTAACATGATGCAGTAAAAAAAAGAAAAACAATCCAGTAAAATAATCAATTTGTCTCGACATCAAGTGAAACGCTGCTTTTTTCAGGCCTGTCGAACGTCACAGAGCAGAAACGACTCAAACAATCTGCAGTCACATCGATCAGCAGACGGACGGACGGACGGACGGACGGACGGACGGACGGACGGGGTGGAAAAACTCACACGTTTAATCACTTATTGATCCTCTGAG
>JAPZDV010000132.1:0-15302 GCA_029814665.1 Acanthurus lineatus
CCCCCCCCCCCCCCGCCCGCGCCCGCGCCCCCCCCCCCGGAGTGTGTTTTTAGGGATCCCATGCAAAGAGGCAGAGACTTTGGCTTTCCCGTGTTTCATATCCAATGTGTGTTTGCTGGTTTTTGTGCAGGGTTTAGGCACAGATGAGGAGACACTACTAGAGATCCTGTGTACACAATCTGGACAGCAGCTTAAAGAAATTAGTGGTGCATACCAACATTGTAAGTAACAAAACTTTCAGTGTCTTTAACCCTGAAAAATGTTAATTGATTGTTTGAAATTGAAGTCGTGTCCTGATATTTTTCATGTTGTGTCTGTTTCTCTTTTTAGATTATAAAAAAGACCTGGAAAAGGAACTGAAGGGAGAAACTAGTGGAGATTTTGCAAAGCTTGTTGTGGCTTTGCTGAATGTAATTTGAGTATATAATTCTTCCGTTGTTACCTTTAATCTTATAAGTAATGCATCATGTCACTGAAAACCCAATGAATAATGATTATTTTTAAGGCTTTGAAACTGCGTTTAAAATATTTTTTCACTCCTCTCTCCCTACAGAAAGAAATTGTTACCAGTGTTGTTAAAAGAGACATTGAGGTAATGTTTTTCCATGACAGATACAATTTAAAATGCAAATAACATCCCTGATTTTTGTGAAATGAAGCTGATTGGTTCAGCTGAGGTGATGGAACAACACCAATCATAACTTCCTCAAACCTTTTCCAGTGTTTTAATACATTTTTCACGTGACCTTTGCTGGCGCTGACCTTGCTAATAGGAGTTTTTACATGTTTGCACATAAATGTACAGTCTTTCTTTTACTATGGTGGGGAATAGAGGCATCATAATGATTTACAGAGGTCAGTATTAGTTTGAACTCTCAAACAACACAGTTCCTGCTGCAAGTGTCACAACTTGTCAAACCTCTAACTGGAGTTAGCCTGCTAATGATAGCTTATCTAAAGGCTTCTGATTGGTTTAAGGATTGGAGTTTTGTCGACACCTGTTGGTTTGGTGTGCACATTACAGCACTTTAGTTCTGCTTTTTGTGTTTTCATTTGGACACAGATTTAAAACAGTGCTAGTGTTGACAGGGGAGGGAGAGAGAAAGAGAGGGAGGGAAAAAGCTAGTTTTAATAAAAAATACCCACATACACATGGACTTGAGCCTGTGATGCAGGCTGAGAGGTAGGTGTTGAAGCTCAGGTGAGGGAAATGTTGTAAGAAACAGGAGAAGGGGAAAACACCGAGAACAGGGTGGGGTTAGCACGGGTGATGCAAGGCAGGTGTGGAGCCAAAATGTGGTTTAAAAAAATCCTTAGAGGAAATAACAGGAGGGAAATACTGTGCAAACAGATGATTGAAATCCAGAAAGCAATTAAATCAGACAAGACTTTGATAAGACCTGCGCCATGAAAAAAAACGAAATAATTTCTAACTAACCTGCTTTAGTGTCACACTGGCACTTAGCATACTTAGCTCTTGTTTGGAAAAGTAGTTTGTTTTGAGGCAGACATGTCTGAGGTTTCACCCCAAGTTGTTTCTGCTCTTTCAGTCTCTCTCCGCTTCACTAAATGGGAAGAAAGTTGATGCAGCTCCATGGATAAACATCCTGACCTCAAGAGACTCAGAGCATCTTAACAACGGTGAGGAGGCTTGAATCTGTTTTTCCCAGCAAGTCTCCACTCTGTCAAACCTGAAAATGACCTTGAACCTTCCTTGAACAGTGCTGATGGGCCTGGAGCTGGTGAGCGGACAGACGGTGGATCAGATTGTGGAGAAAAAGTTCAGCGGAGACCTTCAACTTGGTTTGAAAGTATTAGGTAAATATTGTTTGAGATACTGTGAGAGATATTAGTATCAGCTTATTTGTGTTGATATTAATTTCTGATATTTCTTCCTCTGTGACGTGACAGTCCAGTGCATCCAGAATCCTTATCTCTACCTCGCCAAAAGACTCACAACCATGAAGGTAAGAAAATTATACATAAAGGCATCAATTTTTCATCTTGTATTCTGATGATTTGTGTCAATGATGATAAGATTGTCAAAAAATACTGTGATTGATTGATGGATGAAGTCATTGATAACTACATTTATCATTGTAATGACTCAATCTTTAAATGTATATGTACCACAATATATCTAATACGCCACTTAACTGGAATTTAAGGAAACGATTACTGGTTAAAACAAACTGTATTTTTTTAAGTGTTTGTCTTTTGCTGGTTGCAGCCATAAAAATACTCATAAAACTGTATTAATTAGTTTATTAGCTCATTATTAGTTTGTTTTTGTCTTATCCAGATAACAAAGCTCATGTTTCTCTCATGACAACAGGTTAATTTATCCCCTTATCTCTTGCAAACCAAAAGCAGATTTCTCAGGATAAGAAGATAATTTATGACATTAAAAAATGATTTAATAAGATTCATAAGAGTGACCATCATATACACGGACTGTTTTTGTGAATGGGTCAGGAAGTTTTAAAGAAAATAATGAACTTTTGAAGAAAATTTTGACATTTATTGCAACAATGATTTTCCTGGAGGTTTAAGATGAAAATATTTTACATTATAACTTATTATTGTGAGCTGTAGGCTGATAAACAGCGGCCACTTTAAGGCAGATGTACTATTGTCAAGCTCAGGTTTAAGGGAAGTATGTATGTGTTGATCAACAATGGTTCCTTCTTTCTCTGACATTTAAAGCCTAGTAACACCATCAGAGACAAACCTGCGTGAAATACAATAGACATTATAACACATAAATCTTGCATCTGAGAATAATAAATGCTGTTGACACACGAAGCATTTCACTGTTTCAGACACCAATAGTGCAGGGCATCATGGTGTCTCACTGTGAGGAAGATCTGCTGTGCATCCGAGTTGCCTACCTGAAAATAACCGGCACTTCTCTCTACACGGCTCTACAGGTGAGTCACACTCATAAAACTGTGCTGTAAACAACACCTCAGAGTTCCCGCATAAGCCAACATCAAGTGTAATCAGATGGCCTCTTTCGCAAAAAATGCAACCTATGTTTATCATGTTTATTCTTTTAAGGAATAGAGTCATTTTTTTAACATGTGAACTTTGCCTTTTTCCAACAGAAACACTTCAAAGGTAATCATCTACAAGCTCTGCTGGCCATCTGTCGATCTGAAGATTAAACAAACATGCAATTTTTTTAAAAAAGCTGCATTTTTATTCACCTGTTTAGTTCTTTTTCCCCCCCTGAATCAATTTATGGTGGTTCAGAAACCAAACTGATGTATTGTAACTACTTTTAATATTTCATGAAATTTCATGGAATCGCATGTGTGTGCTTGCTTTGAATACATAAACTGAAAATGTAAAAAAAAAAAACAAGTTATGTTGGATATCTTTTTTAAAGCAATTTGGTTGTTTTGTTTTTATTTACTTAAATTTCTACCACATCACTTCCTGTCCATTCTTGTGTTGTATCTACATACAGTATGTTTTACAGAATGGTGCTTAAAAAAGACACAGAACAGTGGCAACTTTACATTTCATAAAGGCAAACTGTATTACAAAAGCCTGTCAATTCAAAATGTATTCATTATGTTTCGACTATCCCTTCTTAACAAGAAGGTCATGCAGCCTTTACACTTGAAAACATTGTAATTACCAGCTCTGAGTCAGTTCAACACATATATAAAAAAATATCAGGCATTTAGATCATTTTCTCAGTTATCTATAGTGACGCTACATAGGCATACAATTTATTACATGTTTCTGGTTTATTAAAATACATAGTTTACCAAAAACTACCATAACTTAAACTGATATGATTTTTTTTGTTGTTTTTTTTCTTAAGCTATTCTGACGGTCATCGTTTGAATCAGAAGAATCTTAAGTTTTAACCTCACACATTTTAAAGTTGTAAAGTTCTGGTGTCACATTTGCCTTGTTTGAGAATGGATTAACTCAAACTCTGAGCAAGTTACAGACACTGTTTCTTAACATTACCCCGAGCAAACAAGACACACGAGATAGCACTGAAAAGCTGAGAAACTGCAGTTTGCGTGACTTTTTAAGGTATGTTGATTACATGAGGGATTCAAGTGATATTAAACATTAAAAAATGCCAGCAATTTTCAGCAGATGTTCAGGTCTGTGAGGTTAAAGCTAAAAAAAAACAATCTGTGAATGTTGCACATACTCTTTGAGAGTTTGACACTCAGTCCTTTGGTGTCTCCTTTGGAGTGCATCTACATTCAGTTCAACTTATCCTTCATTTACATCTTTGTGAGATTCAAGACATTAACATACAGAGGGAAGGCGATTATTTAGTCCTTTACGGGAGTTTTGGGAGTGATTGCTCAACGGCTGATCGCGTAGAGGACCAGAGGCAAAACTGAAAACAGCAGGGAAGCCTTGACATCTAGGCCTCCGCCATTTGGGGTGGTGGTTGCGACAGTTGATGTCGAATTGTTATCCACTGTGGTCCCATTGGCGGGTTCTGCAGTACTCATCATGTTGGAGGTGTTATTCATCGTTGCCATATGGTTGGTCGTAGCATTCATGTCTGGTGGTAGAGCGGTGGAGAGTTCAGCAGTTGTAGCTTGAGCTGTGGTTTCGGACATTGAGGTCGCGTTGGAGGACATTGTGGTATTGCTTTGAGCCTGAGAGGGAATTGAGAGGAACATCATTTTATTCAATGAATCAGCGGATTTGCCAACAATATTTTATAATTCAAGTCAAATTATGATTTGTTATTACAAATAACCACATTTTAATAACTCCATGATTACAGAATCTGTGGTTCTACAAAATTAAAATGATCCAATAATTTGTGCAACAGCGACAAAAACAGCATATTATTGCAGTATATAAGCATTGAAAAAAGACATCTGATTACTGTATTAGACTTATTAAATTACACTGAACCTAACCCGTCCTTTTCAGGACAATGGGATTATTCAGCAGGCTGATGCAACCAACTTAACTTTGCCAAAGATTTTAAAGCACTTATTGTCTGTTATGTATGGGTTTGTTAAGGATAAATTTTTTTTTTCTGAAATTGTGTGCAAAGTGCAAAAAAGCACTTCTACAAGGTCAAAAATAGTAGACATTAGTATTTCATTGTTATTTTCTTAAAGAACAATTTAAAAAAAAAAAGTAAGTTGGTACCTGTCCAAGAGCCAAAAGAGCCAGAAGGCAACATCCCAGAGCCAAAACCTTCATGATGGCGAGTGACGAGGATGCAGAGATGCAGCAGAAAAATTAATGAAAAATGTCCTGTTGTACAGACGGCAGGCTGATATGGTTTATGGTGCTGTATTAGTGCTGCTGCTGTGACCTGGTCTTCTTCAGCTTTCTTCTGGGAAACTAAGCTTGTTTGTCTTTGCTTTTATACAAGATATCCCCTTTGGGAGTGGCTGTTTGGAATTTATGGCAGCAGTATAACCTGGCTCTGGATCCGGGAAGGTAATCAGACCGCTCACCACTGATGCTAAACTTTGATCCTGCAATATTTTATTTCAAAAATTCTGATTGACTGACACTGAAAAGCTCATGGAAGTATGGATTTTTTTTTAGGATATTATCTCTTAAGATGAATACAAACATGCCTAAAATCATTATGATTCATATGCGTGTGATGATTCTTTTAACAGCATAGTATTCTCTTTTAGCTAAACCCTTGCACACTGCTCATCTTCCTTGAACTCAACTTGAACTCAACACTAACTGTGAAATAAAAAGCAATAAAAAGTACTCTACTTCCTCATGATATAGTCACCTGCTGTGTAAGTTAAGGACACTTCCCTGTGCTGCAGTACATCCAGTACATCAGTTTTATCAAAGAAAATGATTGATCTGACCTTGTTCCTCCTGGAGAATATTTGACAAACCAAATAAACAAATATTATTTCCTCTTTTATGACAGCGTGACTTGCTGGATGAAGGTCACTGTCTAGGTACTATTCCCAGAAGAAGGTGCTATTTTATAGCTTCTTGTTTTCCTTATTAAAAGTTCCAGTTGAGTTTAAGAGGTGTAATACATGACACATTGTGTATGTCAGAACAGCCAAATAGAGGCCCAGCTTGGCTCAGTGGCATCATTATCACAAGTGGCATTGCACATTTGCATATTTATAGTCAAACAAGTGCCAGTATCCAATAAATCATACATTACAGCTTATGTTCATACTCACATACAGTTAAAAAATAGTGTAATAGATTTAATATTTAATGAAGGTTATTGGCTTGTTTTTTTGTCATGTTTTGCTTTTTTAATAGTGTTATTGCTTCAAATTTATGTTTTTAGTTAGTTAGTTAGTTTGTTTTTTCGTTGCAAAGCTACTAATAATAGAGAAGGCACCAACCAAATGGAGCCTTCACTGCAAGTAGAAGCACAAAAGCATTAATGACAAGTTTGTGACTTACCTTTTAGATAATGACACACTTTAAGGGTTTGTTTTGAATCTCTTTGCTTTTTTAAAAAAAAGAGCAGTGAAGGAGAGACAAAAGTTAACATTGATACGATAAAATATTTATTGAAATAATGCCATTAGGATAAACTTATTAAACACAAACTTACATGTTAGTAATATGAAATTATTTGTAACATTTTTCATTTTAATTTCTATGGGTTTTTTGGACATAACAAGTAAATGCAAATACTCACACACACAAAAAGTGTTGCTTTGAAGGTCAACACAGCTACAAGAGTGTGACATTTCTACAGGTTAAATATAAAATCATTCACTCACTTAGATTATATTTAAAAATGCATAACTGAACAAGTAAATGGTTTCACATTAGAACACAAGAGGCTTAAAGCACATACACAGTGGATATGGGATTCAGAACATAATCTCTTCAAATACAAACAAACATGCTTAAACTTATAACTTACAATGATTCATATGCGTCTAATGTTTCTGTCACACGTGCAAAATCTGATTCACATCAAAGTTCATGTCTTAGTGAATAATCAGTTGACTCTGTCACTGTGTCACTGGCTCACTAATCGCTTATTGACATTTAATGACCTCATAAACTAAACAGAAAACTGATAATGTGTTTTTTTTCCTGTCTCATCTTAGACAGTGTTGTAGATGAACACTCACTGCGCCTGAAGGGGGCGCTCATTGCCAAAGTGCATTAAGAACAATTAATCCAAACAGCGGGGTGATAGAGGTGAAGACGACATTCTGTCCGTTTGTTGGGGTCTTGGTGGACATGAGTGTCACGTCGTTCTTGCCTGTTGTCATTGCAGGTGTGGTTGGTTTGGTCGTGGTGTTCGTGGGAGTGGAGGTCTGAGTGGTGTTGTTAGCAGTTCCAGTGGTGTTGTTGTTAGTGGTGTTATTGTTATTGTTGCCAGTGGTGGCATTGTTGTTGTCGTTGTTGTTGCTGTTAGTGGTGGAAGTGTTGTTGTTGTTGTTGGTGGTGGCGGCAGTGGTGGCGGTAGTGTTGGCATTAGTGCTGTTGTTGTTGTTGTTGTTGTTAGTGGTGGCATTGCCATTATTGCTGTTGTTGTTAGTGGTGGTGTTGTTGTCAGTGGTGGTGTTGTTATTGTTGCTGTTGCTAGTTGTGCCGTTATTGTTGTTGTCACCAGCTGTGCTGTTATTGGATGGCTGGGTTGTACTTGAGGTGTTATTGTTTGTCACTGTTGAGTTAGTAGTTGTTGTTGGACTCGCGCTCTAGAAAGGAGAGGAAGAAATCATGATGTATCGTGTTATGATAAAACATGGCTTTTTTTCTTAATACTGTGGAGCATAACATTGTTTTATTATGCAAAAAAATACTCCATGGTAGTATGTTTTAGTTTCGACATTGATTTAAATCTCAGTTTCCCAAACTTTTCCATGCCATTATCTCCCAAATAACATTTGTCTATAGCTGAGGCCTCCTTCAGAGCCATTGAAAATAATAGAGCAATTGTTTAAAACAAACCAGGTGCAGCTGAAAATCCATACTTTATGTGCACTTACTCACACTTGCAAGTTTTACTTGGTTAGAGTTCTTTGGATTTCTGCCCGCTGAACTTGAGTGTATTGGTTTGATTATTAAGTGTCTTTCCTTGTGAAAAACATCTCCATTTTTTGAGTGTTAGCAATAGCGAGTAAGATGCTAGCTAATCTTCAGGAGTAAAGCAGCTTTGTGGGCGGTGCCATACCAGGTCAACACTGACAACTTATGATGTGTTGAATGAAGTTTTCAGCCAGCAGGTGACTAGAAAAGACCTGCATTGCAAATAAGATTTTGACCCGAGAGGAAAGTAAATCACTGCAATTTAAGCACATGAGTAAAAAGCAGTTGCTCTTTAAAGGAACAAATACTTTTCACATTATTTTTTAAGGATGTATTTCTGCCCTAACTCAAGTAATTTTTTAGGGGGCGGAGAAAGTTGCCAGCTGCCTTAAAGAAAAAGAGGAAACATAACTTGTGATCATGATGTAATGATTCTGCAACAAAACTCAGACCAGAAGGCAAAAACTGGCCACATATGGGCAAACTTTCATACTAAAACTTAAAAAAGACAACAGGTACATTTGGAAGTGCTTGTTATGCCTCTCAAAAACACTGTGATCTCCACTTTAAAAATCACTTCTAACCTATGCAAGCACCTTAAAGTATGTTGCAGACACTTGGGTAACGTTAGCTACATTAATTTTTCATGTCATCTATCTTTAAAGTTATGGCAATAGCATTATCTTTTAGACTCATAATTAGTTAGAAATTAATATTACCATAAAACTTTTTTATGTAAGTCAAATTTTAATAAGCAAATGTACTTCTGCTTTAGCATAGATTTTGAATACTCAACACACCACTGGATTATGATTTGTTATTGCTGTAAATTATATTTTATAACAAAAAACAAAATAATACAGTCACATTTACATATTTTCACACTTGGTCCACATCTACCTCTCTACTTTAAAGTTTTTACCTGTGCACAGACGAACCCCAGCAGACACAGTGAAAAAAGCCCCAGGAAAAGGTACTTCATGCTGGAATAGTGATGATTTCCTCTTGCACAAAAACAGATGACAGAAGATTTCTTGTTAAAATCTCACTGTTTTTATCAGCAACTGAATCTGTGTTTTTAGATTTTCCTTTTAACTTTGAGGTCTGGCCCTTTCATACACTTGCATATCCTTTCTGAGGGTCTTTGTTTTATGAAAATGAGTTTCCTGAGGCTGGCCTTTTATAAAGCATTCAGATTTTTAACCTGATACCTGTTTCCATTCAGGAAGTGTGGCCTTTGTCTCCTCCCCAGCTATGGACCACAAATGCAAAACTTCACAGTGAGCCAATTGGAATCAATCAGATACTTTGTCTCTGCTATCTTTGTTCAGCAAGTTCCTCCAACTACTTGGCTGAAGCTATTTTTTAAAATCATTTAATAGGTGTATTTGTTGGCAAAATTGACATTTACCGTCCCCCTAGTGGGAATAAATGTTATTCTGAAAACAGTGACGTCAAATCAGAGTTTGACTGCCTTGTTTAAACAACAGAAATACAGTTAATCTATTAACATACAGTTTGAAAGTTTCACTGCACTAAGAGTACACAACACAGTTGTTTAAACAGCGAAAGCAAATTTAATAAACTTAAATATTAACACTCTATAATCCTCTCAGTTTAAAAGCATCCTCTCCTACATCACGAGTAACCGTAAGCTTAAGGCATTCCACACAGTGCAAAATCCATCAATTTGTAGTGATTACACAGCTGAAATGAGCAAGAAACAAAGCCAGAAATAAAATAAATAAAATGGTTCAAGACAAACATTTTGAACATGAGTGTGATATATTTGATTAAATAAACTTTTAGATGTCAAAATCAAATAAAAATGGGATGACAGCTGCAAATCTTGCAGGATTTATCCAGCTCTATCAACAATTTTTTTCAAGAAGTTCCCACAATTTCTTCCCAGTTGTTTGAAGTGGTGAGTGGTGGTTCCAGAGCTCTGAGATGCTCCAGAAGCTTTGGACTGCAGGGCTGAAACGATGGAGGTTGTGGAGGGAAACTTAGGTGGAGGAGGTACTTGTGGTCATGTCAGTCGAGTGCTGCTGAGCAGTGGTGTGACTGCTGTTGTTAGTTGGGTGGTATTAGCTTTTCCAGGGCTATTGCTGGTCTCTGTTGCATTTAACCAGCTTGGACCTGTGAAAGAGACCAACAGTTTGCATCCCACAAGGGTTTTATATTTTAGAATATGAATTGGTGGCTTAAGCAGCATCTGAACAGTATAATATGTAAAAATGGTCAGTAAATAAAACTATGCAAACTTATTTTCTCACTTATGTGTAGTGCTATCTAGTGTAGTTAGGTTTCGAGATGTGCATGTTAGCTATTTCCGCCTTTATGGAAAGTCCAAACAAAGTCCAAATTACTCTTGATAATCATCACACCTAAAATAAACAGCAGTGAGTTAACTGCGTCACTTTGATAAAGGAAACCTGAGGGAAAAAAAGGTGATGGAAGTAAATCAGTAGCATGTCCGTGTGTTACAAATAGGAGCAGGAGTCTGTATATGTTTAACCTAGCTTAGCATGAAGAAAGAAAGCTAGGCACTATCCAAAGCAATGCTTTTACGGGTTTTATGGGTTTAGCATGAGCAGCAAAGTAAAAATACATAATGATTTCAGTGGGAGTTACAGTTAAATTTGGAGCTACTAACATATATTTAATTAATTTTGTCTTGCAGTATTTTGTCTCTCTTGTATGTCTGTGCAACTTCTTTCATGTATTGCCATCTAACATGCAAAAGGTTTTCATATTTTCATATCTCAACAGAGACAATAAAACCAAATCTGGCTGCCTGATGGCTATGACAAGGCTTCGGGAAGCTGATCACAGTCACCACGCTGCAGTTTCAGCTGCTGTTTGGAGAGAAATAGCTCTAGCAGCTTACCTCCCTTGAATAGCAATAATCTTCCCCATAATGTGTTCATTGGTGAACTTTAATGTGCTGGTCTGTTCATTATTTAAAGGTGGGACAGAGAAAGGCCAGCTGATTCACCTCTGTACCATTTTTTCACTATCACAAAGGAAAATATATTCCCAAAGTGCTGAAACTATTCCAGTGCATTATATGCCTCTGCTGAATTTTTATGATCTGAAATTCCTTCTCCTCAATAAGATAGTGGCAGAAATTCAAAACACAGACCAGTTTAAACCTGAGAAAACACAACCACAACTGTTTGTGTGTGGGTGGACCAGGGTGGACCAGCCTTTTTAGAAACAGAGATGTAACAGTACAAATTGCATAAAAATTTAAGAAAGAATACGAGAAACTAAAGCTCTCCTTAGCGCTTCTCCTTTACTTTACACCAGTTTATATTCTTATCCTTTCCTGCCTGTTGCTGTCAGGCATGGCCATAAATTAAGCTGCTGCACAGTCTGTCTGTGGATGGTGACAAATCAGTCGTGGCCACACCATGCAAAGGTCAAGCACCTGCTGCTCCAGCTGAGTACATGACGCATGGAGACATTAATCGCACTTTGCATATTTCTGTGGTCGGGAGAAACCTGCAGAACAGGTCTACCCTATAATAATCGTCCCTGACTGCACACAGAGTATTTGCATCTCTCTCTTTGTTGTATTTCATCTCCCCTGCGGCCCAAACCTACACTTCATTTTTCCGTATAGCTCGTACAGTATGTGGTACATATCAGGAAGTAGGAGCACGTCTGTGCAAAAATCAAAAAGAGAGAATAAGTGAGGGCTGGGAGATGAGGTTTAATATGAGTATATTCGGTTTCACACAGTCAAAGAGGTTGAGGAGCAATAAATACTCTTCACGGCCATAATGATCCATGCGGATGTGGAGCAGTTGAAATTTAACACCCAGTTTTCAGAGGAAAACTTACAAAAAGTTAATTTAATCCCGACTAACCCTCATAATCAGTGCAGTTTGACACACTTTTTGAAAAAGAAGTTAAATAGTTACCTGTGAAGAGCCCATTTTTAAAGTAACCAGTGTGTTTTTTTTCCATGGTTATTGTTTAATTGAACACAAAGTGACATAAAAAAATATTGTTTCTAAGATGATGAATAAACTTTAAATTTCCGTCTCAGAAAAAAAGCTTCAAAACAGCCATTTACCGGACCCTGCTGTGGCTACTGTTTACAAGGTCAAGAGTACATGTACTATTGTTATAATATTACTATTATTCAAGTTATTACCAAATTTTAAATTATTTTTATAATCAATTCACTATTTTTCTCTCTCTTCCCAAAGTGACAGAGTTATGTAAGAGGGACCTCTGTCAAAAATAAAATCCAAACAGTTTTTCTATGCACCTTAATTTGCCTACACTTCGAAATGCATTTAAATGTCTCATTTACCCCTGACTCATTTGACTGAAACCATACTTAACACACAAAAAAAACAAAAGCCAGCTGTGCATTGTCTTTACGTTTCTAAAAAATCAGCTGTCCTGTGGAATCAGAAAGGCTGAACTGTTTGACCAGGACTGGATGAGAAACGGCTTTTTTGTCAAAAGCAGACTTTGCTCCGAATGTATTTTCTTTAACTAGGATTACATGTTGTTTTTATATTTTACCAACTACTTCCCTGTTTTACCCTGGAGATTTAACCCTTATAAAACAATGTTGCAGGGGATGCCCCACATCATACAGTAGTGCCATGTTTCAGGATATATCATGTTACAACACTTATCTAGACTGTACAAATTCATGTTAACAGGCCTCAGTGTGGTGCGAATACCTTTACTTCACAGCCACTTGGGCTTTTCATGTCGTACAGTCTCTTAAAATAAAGAAAAAGAAAATAAAACTTGAAACAAAGAAAAAAAATCCAATTACACTGAATTAAAGAATGAAGAATAGTGAATGTCAGATTGTAAACCTATAGAGTTAAAAAGTAAATGTGGTAAACACTGAAAGTTGTTGCCCCTTCAGCATACAGAACTTATCGACCTTTGTAATGAATAATGGGTTTAATGAAGAGAATGAGGAAAAGTTTGGTTTGTTGGTGCAACTGCGTTTTTTTTAATTAATTGAACAGTTACTTTGAAGAAATGTTTCTCCTTGAAAAGCACATTTTTATTTATTTATTAAAAAAGGATCCTCATAAGTTACTGCTCATAGCAACAGCTAGGACCAAAATCCTGTTACTTATATTCTTGATATTCATATACAAAAATGATATCTCATCTTATATTTTGTAAATAGTACAGCACCTCTCAAATAACTTTTGTTTCTTTCCATTCTCACTTTATTATTGTGGGTGGAGGTGAAGCACCTTAAGGCTGATTGCCACAGGTGTAGTTACAGACTCTCTCTCTTTCCACCTCCCTTCAGTCTTGAGAGTTATTCATTTGCCAAAAAACAGACAAAATACACAGTAAAACAAGCTAAAAATACTTTGATTAATAACATTTTGTATTTTTAAATTTTCCAAACAATTATTGCAATAAAAATACTATTTTAATTCTTGAGGCTGTTATGTAATTATGTAACAAGATCTAGCAGCATTACAGGCTAGACACATGTAAATCCAACACATCGTACACATCACATATGTACACAACATCGCATTTGTGTCATGTGTTAAGGTTCACAACATGTTTTCTAGCAACAGGTCATATTTTTGAATAATTGTTTGCATTTTTTTGCATTTTCATGGAAACAGAAGCTAAAGTTTCCTCCTAATACTCAACTTTTGACGTTAGACCATACTTGGAATAAACTCAGGGGCAGAAAGGAAAAATTGGAATGTGACCACAGACAGATAACACAAGAATTCTGGTTCGCTTACGTTAATGTTTTTCTACTGTTCCACTCTTTTCTACTGTTTTTCTAATGAAAATTTGGAGAGAGAGGCATGTTTGATTTCACCTTGTCTGTTGACCAGCAGGTGAAAGCTAAGCTTGAACAACTGAAGCAAGCGGAATGGAATGTGGCCCTGATGTTTAATTTTTGATACCAACTTTTATAAATCTTATCACTTCGTAAGGAAACCAAAAAATTATGTGTTTTTGCACTTGCGCATTAGAATACCAAGAAGATTTTGCAATAGATCTTTGCTTTAACTGCTTCTCAATATTGGCATTACATAAAAATATATATGTTATGGAATAAAGTTTGGACTAAGGTCATCTTAGTATTGGACGTAGCAGTGTTTCTCTTTTAAATGAGGTACACACCAGCTTTTACCTTTGTTAAATCAAGTTTATCTCCTCATTAAACTTCCCCTTGTCCATTTTTAAGGCAGAGTAAACAGACAATCCCATTCATTCTGATTTTATTAGTTGAAAGAGGGCAGGGGAGAGGGTATTACCTAAAGGTTTTAAGAGAAGTTATGCAATTCTCCAATAACTCTGTGTGACATAAGTTTTTTTAATATTAAAACATAAAATTCAAGTTAAAGATCGGCTACTTGACATTTTAATATGCAGGTAATTAAAAGTGTTAAGAGTCAGACAAACGGGGACCTTTTTAGCATTTTAAGTCAAATCCAATTCAAAACTTAAACACTGTTCTCTGATCATCATCCACACAACCTTAAGGACAAAGAGGGAAACAAGTTTGTTCCTGTAACAGGTTGTTCAGGTGGCTGCGAGAGCACAGCTAAGCCTTTGTGGTGCTTTATCGCCAGTGTTATCAACGGGCTGAATATTTCCTGGTATCGAGCATTTTAATGTCTCTTTTAGATAACCTAATGCACAGTGTCATCAGTGATACTTGAGACAACAGAAGCTATCGCATATTTACTTTGTGTACTTATGTAATTTTCTGCTTTTCTCTACGCAGAATTAGCTTAGAAATCAATCTGTGATGATCAGTATTTAAACATGACATTTGAGGCTTCCTTATCTTGCTGTTATCTGTTAGAGACGACTTTTGTGTGACATTGTTTTCTGGTGAGTTCAGGATTCATTGAGCGGTCATCAGTGCGCCATAAAGATAAGAGAAGTAAACTAAAAAGAGGAGAGTTCTTGTAAACATTTCACGATGTTTGGCATGACGATATTGTTCCTATAATCTTAAAATTTCAAATCTGTGGAATGCATTGCAACAACGCTTAATGGTTGATGTATGAATGATGAAAAATGAGAGCATATAAAGTTTAATAAGAAGGACCCTTTTTTAAAGACCTGTATATCCCTTATGAATAAGCTGCTCCTGAAGGTGGCAAGAGAAAAACTTTGAATAATTTGTCAACACATCCTTTCGGCATCTTTGAGCAAAGCACTAATTCTAATGTAACCCCATCTGCAGCATTATTAGATGCTAATACAAACAGCTCCAACTGATGTCGTAAAAAGAGAGGTAAAATTCCTAAAGGGGTGGAGGTTTG
>JAPZDV010000133.1:0-15284 GCA_029814665.1 Acanthurus lineatus
TGAATTATACAAAACAAAGAAAAAAAATGCAACTTTTTAGCAATTTTCACTGTCTCCCGCAATTTCATCGCAACAAAACATTGCAACTTACATCGCAATTTTTTAGAAAAGCTGCCGCGAATTCAGGCATTTTAGGTTGCAGCAATCTTGAAAAACGCGTGCGAAATCCTGGAGGGACTGATTAATGACCAACATAGCAAGCTATGAATGAGCTATATCTAGACTCTCAGGACACCAGGATTTATTCCTGAAAACATGGAGCCCATTCTTGGACTATATTAAAAGTGGACAGCGCCCAAGGACTGATCTCACACATCATGTAAAATAAATTTTAGCTAATAAAGCCTGTTGTTAATATATGTATAGGTATAGTTTATCTGCTTACCTCTTATTTATTTATTTTATCATTATTTATTTATCATTAATGTATTTATTATTTGCTTGTTAAGGTATGTTGATACATTTAATTTCTGGCTCAGTTTTTCTTTTGTTTTTAATTCTTCTTAGCCATGAAGATAAAAGGAGGGTTAGACAGGTAGGGGATATTCATTCTATGAAAATGTCCTAGGAAATGTCTTGAAATGTTCATGTTTCGACTAAATGTTGGACTAAAATATCAATTAAAAAAAAAAAAAGAAAATTATTAAGTTTAATATCTCATTGCACTCTGAAATGAAAGCATAGTACAAATAAGAAATTGGAGTTAAAAAAGAAATAACGAAATCAATTTATAGACCAATATGCATTCTAAACTTTTGACTCATCAAAGTAGCCACCTTTGGCAGATATAACAGCTGAACACACTCATGGCATTCTTTCTACAATAGAAATCAAGTATTCTTCAGAAATTTCTCCTGAAATCTGTTGCCTTTGTAGGTTACTTTGCTTTCACTCTTCTGTCCAGTTCATCCCAAACCAGCTTGATGGGGTTTAAGTCTGGAGACTGTGCTGGCCACTCCATGTTTTCCAGCTTACTATCTTGTTCTTTTTTCCTGAGGTAGTTCTGGCATAACTTGGACTTATGTTTTGGGTCATTATCTTGCTGTAGGATGAACCCCTGACCAACTAGGCCCATACCAGAGGGTATTGCATGGCGCTGCACAATGCTGTGGTAGCTGTTTTTGTTCAGAGTGCCTCTTACTCTGTACAAGTCACCGACCCTGGATTCAGCAAAAACAGCCCCAGACCATCACACTTCCTCCTCCATGTTTGACAGTTGATACCACACACTGTGGAACCATCCTTTCGCCTACTCAACAGCATATAAAGACCCTGCGTGATGAACCAAAGATTTCAAATTTTGATTCATCAGTCCATAATACCTTCTTCCAGTCTTCAGTAGTCCAATGGCAGCGTTTCATGGCCCAGGCAAGCCTCTTTGTCTTATTCTGACGTCTTAGCAATGGCTATCTTGCTGCAACTTGTCCTGTCAAACCTGCAGCCTAAAGTCGTTTTCACAGTTGAAACTGAGACTTGCTTACTACGACCACTATTAAGCTGTGCTTGAAGCTGTTGTCCTGTGAGCTGCCTGTCACGCAAACTGTTAACTCTCAGAAACTTGTCCTCTGATTCAGTTGTGGCTTTGGGTCTGCCAGACCTCTTCCTGTCAGAGTTTGCCCCAGTTTCTGAGTGCCTTTTGATGGTGAAGGGAACTTCACTTGACCTTTTTTGCAATTTCTCTGTAGGAATTAGTAGCACCAGCTTTCAAGGCTTGATCAACCTCCATTGCTGCGGAACAGCTTTAAATTGTTAACCCATTTTGTGTTCCCTGAAAAAGGCCTTTTTGTATAATTCTGAAATATACATTATTTTTCAGTTTTGGGTAACCTTACCTTTTTTTTTAACCTCTGGCAGTTTACCACTTATCTTTGTACCATTTCAAGCTATTCATTGGACTTGAACGACTTGAATTGCAATAAATAACTGGAAAAATTTGGGTGTTCTAAAACTTTTGACCGCTAGTGTATCACAAATTTAAGGCAGAGTGTAAAAACAAAAATTTATTTGCTTGCACAAAACACATGGATATGTGTGAAAATACATAGAAAATAGTCTTTGCCTCTTTAGATCACAGAAAATCAGTTTGAACATGACATACTCTGTAAAGAGAGAGTGTATCTCTGAAAGAAACACTCTCAGTGCTTTCAAAGCTGCCTGATTTGGTCTGTACTTGATCCTGACTAAAATTACAGGTGTGAACAGCCCCCTGGACCATGGTCTGGACTATTGATGGACAAAAAACCAGACCATGGTCAGCCTAAAAAGTCAGGACTCAAATGAAGTTAAAATCTGCAGATTAAGAGATGCATCCAAAATTATTAGGTGGTGTGCTCATGACACAGACTTTGCACCAAATAGAACCGATGGCAGATTTAAGATTTGAATCTCAAAAGGTTTGACTACCTATTATTCATTTCTCCATAAGGGGACATTTCAGAGTTTTGAAGCCCTACAGAAGGATCATGGATTGGGAAGAGATGATTTTTTTTAGATACCTGCAAGTGAGACATTATTTTAATAAAAATCTGAAATAGGTTCCAGGAAAAGGAGAATCAGGGTTCATGGAGGTGTTTTTATCATTAATTAAACCTAGATCAAGCAACAGAATTATTTCTAAATTATATAATGCCATAAAATTATCTTAACAAGAGAGGACAGAATACATAAGGAAAAGGTGGGAAAAGGCAGGAAAGGTATTGATCACAATGGAGAGCTGGGAGAAAATTTGCCAGCTGCAATGGATCTCAACCGGGTCGAATACGTGGCGGGAGTTCTGTTGGAAAAATATTGTGAGATTTTTTGTCACACCCGTTCAGAAACGACATCAAGGCAACGGGAATGCTTGTTGGAGATTTTGTGGGTCTAATGAGGCCAATCACTTTCATATATTTTGGGACTGCCAGGTGATAAGGACTTACTGGGAGGAGATCCACAAACATATAAAAAATGTATTTAGCGTAAATATTCCATTCAAATATGAAACTATGTATTTGGGAGATTGGCTGTTTGAAACATGGGGCATTAAAGACAAAAAACTATTGGCTATATTGTTGGCCGCCAGCAAGAAGTCAATCACAAGAAAATGTTTAAGTAGAACCACCTACCATTAATGAATGGATTGACATTGTACATGAGATTTATATTATGGAGAAGATACCATTTTCTCTTAGAGTTGAAAAAGAAAAATTCTATAGGATCTGGACCAAATGGACTGAGTATGTAAACCAATCAGATCTGACTTCATTTGACTATACTTGTGCTTTGTGTAAACCAACCCTCTTTTTCATTTGATTGTTGGAAAGTCAGAGGTGAAGTGTTCGCCTGTTTTGTTCTGTTTTTTTATTATAACTAAAATATCCCGTGATCTGTAAGAGAAAATCCAGGAAGGGCAGTATGGATATTATATATATGGAGATTATGTGGATGGATGTTAAATATGATCTACTATGGACAAAGAATTGCTTTAAATTGTGTCTTATGGACATTTGCCTTCCCAAATAAAAAGAAAATTTTAAAAAAAAGAAAATGTGGTTGTTGTCAATACTGGTTATCATCAACACCTCTTAGGAGGATACCGTGAGGCACTTAGACATTGACCCAAGAGGAATAAGGTACCTGAGAGAACAGAAGAGTATGCTGCTGTTAGTTGTGAGTACAAGAATTGAGTACGGCTAGCTGGGAGGTAGGAAAAGAAAGTTAGCCAGAGTAAAGGCTATTAGAGTATTGCCATGATGAAGGATTCTCTCAGTGCAAATTGTTTGCAGCCTATGGAAGGCAAATTCAGGCAACTACACCTTGTGGCTCCTGGAGTGGGACTCAAACTGTTGCTAGTAAGCTTTTTTTTTTTTTTTAATTTCTTGAATGATGATTAGGAGAACAATAATGGTAAGGAAGGTGATTTTAAGGAGAAGGACAGGTACCCCTCTTACTTACAGTTTACAAAACAAACCTAAAGGCACTTCTATTAAAAATGCCCTGATAAGTTGTATTAAAGTATCATCGACTAATTTTACAAGAGAAAATATGCAACTGATGAAAATGGGGCTTTGTACCAAAATATTAACAATTATACTTTGCTCAGAAGACTTTAAAATGAAAGTCTGCCTTGAAAGGCTGCCTTATGCAAAACTTGCTGTTAATAATAAAAGCGTGGTTAACAACAACAGTTGCAGTCAGTGTCAGAAATCTTTAGGGAGAAACTTGTATTATATTAATCATTGTATTATATCGCGAGTACCCACAACCTTTGCCTTAATTCTTCAGAATATTTTTAGATCTCTAAAGGTCTTGTGTCTGTTCAACCAATTGGGGTGAGCTACAAACCTAAACAAGCCGCTTCAGTTTTGTTATTTAAAAAGTTTTTCTCTTACATATGAACTTAAATATAAACAGTAATCTGCTAATGTCAGTCAGCAGGCTGGATTCATTTCTTGCTGATTAATTTTAAAAGAATTTATGTGACCCTAAGAACTGCATTATTTTCGTTTTACAGGTTTCAAAACTTAAAGAACAGTTGGAGACAACAATGCAGAAGCTAAATGAAACTAGAGAGGTGTTAAAAACAAACGAAAATGGTGAGGATTCTTGTCTCACTCTTTGTTATATACAGGTGATATAATGGATGTTTTCTAATGGAATCAACTCAAGTCTAAACATTTATGTATAATTTTCTTTTTTTTGAGTCTATTAGTTTAAAAAAAAATTGAAACAATATAAATATTTGCTTGAAATTGTTTCTAGTATGTTTTTCACTTAAATAACTTTGCATTTTTGCAACCCCCCCTTGCAGTTATAAGTTGGCTCAACAGACAGCTAAATGAAAAGCAGCTGTCCAGACAGCCACCTGGAGCGTTGGAGAATCCTACAGTTTTATGCACAACAACAGGACCAAGGGTAGGAAATACCTCCTTGTTATGTTTAAATTCATATGGGACCACAGTAAGTCATTAGATCTTTGTGAGCTTTATCTTTTTTCTTACACACTATTGTGAGCATTTATGCAGAATTCTAGTATAGCTTCTAGTATTTTAAGACCTGGATCCTATTTTTTCATGTTTTGCAAATGATGTGCAAATTTCTGATAATTACCACAAGTATAGTTTACATAAAATAAAAAAATCATCAGTCTTCCATGGTCTACAGCGAAGCATATAAATTAATGTTATTTAGTTATATTAAGGGTAATGTTATAGCAACATGCCTCACTTGCATGGCAACAAGATATTACAAAAAATTTTCAACCTTTCACCAACTGTTATCTCTGACACTTGTTAAAGTACATTATATTTTTTTTCAGGCACACGTTTATCCTCAGACAGGTAAACCTGCTGTATCTACTGTGGCAGCTGTTGATGTTGCTCCTTATGAACAGCGAGTTGTGCTGCCAGCCTACAAACAGACGTGAGTTTCTTCAATAGAATAGTTCTGCTTAGCTATATATTGCGTTGAATACCTTCAGTCTAAAAGGACTTAGCACCTGACTTTTTGTTCCCCTATTTTTATTGGGTTTTAGAACAGACATAAAACAAGAGCAGGCACAGACATATTCTGGGTCTAGGGGGACAATTCCTCCTCACATATACAGTGATTATGAAAATGTCAGGCACTTGGAGTTGCTCTGCTAATTTCAGGGGTAAAAAGCATAAATAAATAGTATATAAATATAAATAGCCAGCAGGTTAAATTAATTTTCCAGTGTTATATCGCAATGAGAGCGTTTAGTGATTAAAATCAAACAAATGATTGCATGTGCATAAACATAAGCAGATAAATAAATAGACCTGTAAAATAAATCATATCAAGGATGATACAGGATCACACAGATGCTTAAATAAAAAATGACTATACATTTTTGCATGATAAAATATTTAGAAGCAACTTTTAAATAAGAGTTTGCTTCAAATTTTATTTGTCTGCTTTCCAACTAAACATTTCTGCCTTGTCTGGAATGTTTTCTTTTTTAAATAGCAGGGTTAGGATGTAAGCAGGAAAACTGAAAGATAGATGTGTCTTTTAAAAACTTGTGATTTCTTCTTGTCCTCAGTGGAGACTGCACTGGCCTGGATTCCAAGTACTTTGAGAGGAGAGACAATTGCGTCTCAGTCAACAATCTGTCATCTAAACAGCTTCACAGGGGTAAAAATGCTAATGATTCACAGCACTTCACAAACCAAAGGCTTTAGAATATTCAGTATAAACTGTTTATTCTAGCTCTTTATTTGACTGCTTTAGAGAAGGTCTTGTCTCACAGAATTGATTTATGCAAGGTTACAAAATGTTTGGTGTGTACGACAAGGCAAGACACAGGGCACAAGTGAGAAAATGTTGATCAGGATGAGGAATGGACATTTGGCTACTGGACAATCAACATTACAGTGGTTGCTTAACCAAAACCATATCTTAATCATGTTTTAATAGATATGAACAGAGAGTATGCGGTGAGTTTGTTTCCATGCACTTAAACAAATTTAAATAAGATACATTATGATTGTGTGTTACACCTAAGGTGGTGATTCCTGTTTGTGTTTGTTGCAAGAAAAAGGCAGAAGGTGGATGTGGGGCTCTGGTTCTTTATTAAAGATGTGATAAATACAAATGCACCAAAGCATCAGCTGTTCGATTTGACTCGCTAGACTTCCAATGTGTCAGTTCAAAAGGGATTTTTTTTTTGTTTGTTTGTTTGTGCCTTTGTGCCTTTTTCCTTTTTTAAAATGTATTATTTATTTATATTTTTTGAACAGTATGATATACAGTCTGTATCTATTGCAAGTGGCCATTGAAGTCAAAATTACATAAGATATAAAAAAAATCAGGAAGAAAAGCTAAGCATGACCATGAAGAGTCAAAGGTCAGAAAAGGAAGACAGAAAAAGTAAAAATGAAAAGTAACAAAATACACTCAAAAAATAGCAATTAATTTTAACCATAAAACCAATATTTCACTACTTAAAATGACAGAAAAATGGAAAATTACTTTGTTACTTGACAATAATAATTAAAGTTCAGATGCACTTAAATTACATTTACAGCATAGGCACCCGTGCCCCACTAAATTCAGCCAAACCCTAAACAAGCTGAAAGTAAGTTCACCTGTGTAGAATAAAGTTTTGTTTCTTTGATTAATAGTGTTTAACCACATTAATTACCAAATGAAAGGCATTTCCTTTTCCTCTTGCAATGCAGGTGGCCCACTGGCAGGCTATTTATAAGCTTAATGGCGTTTAACATAATTTATTGTTTCTGTTAATGTCAGTAGACTGCTATCCTAAGTGCATGCATGTGTGACACAGATGGAAAGCTTAGATTCTTGTGATTTGCTTGCAGATGCAGAGCTATAAAAGATACAATCAAATCAGCAGGTTTAATCAACACATTTTTTCACACTAATAACTAAACTAGTCTGAACGCACCAAAGAAGCTTTGTAGTGTTCCACAAATGGATAACACTCCAACAAAAATGGTCACGTTAACTTAAAAACAACCAGATTATCAAATATAGTAAAATTTTTAGTTTACTCTATAACACACATCATAAACAACCCTCGACTGCTGTATGCTCGGAAAGGCTGCCAGCATGGACCCACTTGTAAAAAAGATGATTTAATGGATTACATACCACAGTCTTGGTGAACACTCTATTCTTACTGAAGTGTTCATACATATCTGATACAGGAAACTCACTAAGTGCTTCTAGTCAAACTGTCTGTTCCCATTTCTAAATTCTTGGCTCAGCCTGTATCTGTGACTAGTCAGCTTAATTTTTATAAAAAATAAAAAGAAATAAAAGAATCAAAAAAGAATATCCCATCAACAGCATTTTAGTCCTTTAGTGCCTCATCCTCTGAACACCACAAGGTGTCAGCTGTAACACGCAAGTGGTTAAACAGACACTGCATTTATTAACTTGCTATGATATTTTATCACATAAGCGATTATCTAATTCTATTTACTGTTCAACTTGCTAATTCATTTTCAGGCTGTGGCAAACAATAGGGGTGGGAGAGAAGTTTGAGTCCTACATGCATAGCAGTTTTGACATGGACGATTCTGAATCAATTCACATGTCCAAAAAATGCAAATCTAAATGTTAAATAACATAAATAAAATAGGCGGAACCAAAAGACAGAAAATTAAAATGTCACACGCCGTTCCCAGGTCACTTTACGGATAGCACATAACAAAGAGGCATGGCTGACCGGAGAGCTGCAAGTTAGAAAATATACATTTTATTTGTGAGTACAAGCAGCCTTTTATGTTAATTGTTTACTGAAGTCTGGAAGCAGTATTGTTGAGCTGCCAATACAGAATTAAATATTACATATTGTATATTAAATTCTGTCTTTTATTTTGGTACAACAAAAAGGTTTTGTTTTGTTTTGTGTTAATATTCTTGCTCATTGCACATAACAGCAAAATTTAGCTTACAATTTTTTGTTTATCTGTGAATACAGACATATTTTTTATGTCTGTGAATCAAGTAATGTTATAAGCCAAGGATGCTGCTACCTTTGGTTCATGCAGTTTTAACTATCCAGTTCACACATATCTTCTATTAGTTCAAAAAAAGTTTATGGAAGTAAATATATCTCTTGTTTGTTATTGCAAATGGATTGTTTTTAAAAAAAAGCAAATGGTGAGTGGTCACACAGTGAGAAAAAAAGAAATGTTACCAAAAATTGCTTTAAGATGCATTGATTCAAATGCATCGAGATGCATTGATAATCATTATATAATCAAATCATGAGGTGCCTAAACCACCACCCAGCCAACAATACAGTTTCCTGTTATCATTTTGACATGATTTCTCATAACTAGCATTTTGCATAGCTAATAAAATTCTAAAATGTAATGTTCTACACATGTTGAATATATATGCTGAAAAGGGCCTTCACAAATGGATTTATAATCTAGTCCCCTAGTATTATAGTAAAAGGCTGAAAAACACAGTTTGCTAAAATATTAGTAATTATGGGCTAAATAAAAATGAAGATAACCTATTATAAATGGAAAAAGTTTTTAATTTGATATAAACAATGCATAATACCTTTTTTAAAATGTGTATATTTATTGTTAGAAAACCATCTGTATAATGTTCATTTCATGAGGTGTTTCTCTAGCTTTTATTGATCTTTGCCAAGATATGACTCCATTGCATGGTAACATTGCATTTGTGTGTTTAGATTTATGTTACTCATCGCCAGTAGCCCTTAAATTGACTGGGACAGCTGGGGTATAATATAGAGTTGTATTACAGTGGCAACCAGCTACGCACAACTTAAATGGCTTATGTAGTATTGTTGAAGTGTAAGTCTTGACGGCCCTCATCAAAATAATGTAAGCTAATTTGACCATATGACCATAAATGCCCCCCACACTGTTGCTTTTGTCCAAATAATCAAGCAGGAAAACAAAAAAAGAACAATTTCAGAGAATGTGAAATCAAAGTACTCCTTACTGAGGTGGAAGCCAGAAAAAAGTTTTATTTAGTGGTCTTTCCTTGGGAATAAAGAATAAGCGCAAAAATGACCGAGTGGCAGTGTGTAACAAATGCAGTAAACACAGCAGGCTCTGAGTTACTTAAAATAGCTGAAATAAAAAAAATGGTGTGACATTAAAGTCAAAGTAAAAAGATGGTTAGCAGGTGGAGTCCTTGTAGAGCTTCAGCTGATGCCGCATGAAGAACAAGTGGTTGCAATAATATGAGACAACATATTGTCTGGAATCCTACCAGCCCATGAGGCATTAAGATAAAACATGACTTAAATTCACAGATCGCTTACAACAAACCACATATCAATTAGTCACACATTACATTCAGCTTTGCATAAAATAATAGACAGGCCTCACTAAGTTAAAGAATATAATGTAAATGGTACATGGACTGTACTTATATTGCACTTTTCTAATCTTTTGATTACTCAAAGCACTTTTACAATACAAGTCACCATTCTACAAAGTGCCAGTCTGCTCATCAGGAACTCATACACACATTAACACACATTAACACACTGCTGATACAGCCACCAGGAGCAATTTCGGGTTCAATATCTTGCCCAATGATACTTGGACATGAAGACTTCAGGAGCCGAGGCTTGAACCACCAACCTTTTTGACCAGTAGATATCCCAATTTATCTCCTGAGCTGCAGTTGCTCCAATGTCATTCATTGTCTCAGATAATTTAGTAGTGTCAGGGATACATGGGCATCTGCCAACATGGACTAAGCAGAGTCAGGAAAAGGAAAACAGGGCCATGGATCTGAGGCCACTGTCTCTAACCCAGCTGACCGTGGGCCTCTGGGTTGGCACATACAGCTACTCTGGAGACACCGGCGCCCCAGGCTGCTGAGGAGAGGCAGTCTGACTGCATCCTAACTATGCAATCAATAAAAAAAGAATGAACAACAAAACATACATACAGCCTTATTAAAAAATATAGACAGAATTGTTTGTCTCAACTTACTGTGTTGTTTAACAGTCCTTGTATCACATTCAAATGGCACTTTACAGCTGCTGTATTTGGCTCATTGTTAGGTGCAGGGCCAAGGTATAGTTCATCCATCTGTAGCTTCTGAGCTACAGGCACATTATGTTGGTTTCCACATTATGCAGCACGCTACATGTTTCTACAATGCAACAAGCCTTCCGTAGGGTGTACAACAGGATGCCACCAGCCCCTGAGCTGCCCAATGGTCCAAATTAACAAATGACCACGCCCTGGCATGGAGGTCATCGAATAATTGCTCATGTGCTGTCTGGGGGGTTGGTGGGCAGCATAAAGAGACAGGTTCTGAGTGGGTAAATCCAAGGTCACCTACATCATAACGATGCTCAGCTGATAATACAAACATGCATCATTTCATGTCATGTGAACTGAAATGAGATCTATTTTGCGAATAGTGTTTGAGATAACCATTTCTATTAGAAACCACTATAATGTCACAATCTGCAAGTAGTTTAAATCAGTTAGAGACCCCATCCAGGGAAAAAAAATTTAACCTTTCAACACATCTATCAGGTGTTTTTTACATTTAAAAAGGCAAACTGAGGTCAATGCCATGGCTGTGAATTCCCCCCCTTTGCCATGGACTGTGGACTTAATGAATTTGCACTTGTTTAAACTAATAATTTAACCAAAATGAGTGATTGTGCTATCATCAGTCTGAAAGACTTGAATCCTCAATAAAATTGATCTCTGTTCTTAACTCCTAAGAAACATACAAGACAATGACAGGATCTAGCTCAGAATATTCAAAAACTGATTATTGTTCTATGGATCACGATAACATGTAACCTAATAAAAGTGATGATAGATATAAATTGAATAATGATAGGAAATGGTGGAAGAAATAATGTTATTACTGATGATTAAATCATAATTAATAATAATCAATTAATGATCATGTTTTTTGACTGGTCTTGATAGTTTGTAAAAGAAATGTGTACTTTTGTCCCATGAGACTATGTTCCAAATTTGGTATGGATAGAGTCAAAATCCAAAAAGTAGTCGTCCCTTTACAGTTTTTTACTTTATGCAAATCAACCAAATATCCAGTATTGCAGACTTTGATGGTGTGAGAGGCTTTTTGTAGAGCACAAAGAGCTGCACCTGTGTGTCAAGCTTCAAGTCAATTGGACTTAGGATGTGAGGGGCATGGCCTTTCACATTTTGAAATTTGCATCCTCAATTACAGCCCTACTATGTGGCTGATTGGGGTCATATTTTTTCAAAACCTGATACACACTGTTTTCAGTTATTGTGTCAAGTTTCATGCGTGGCAGCTTAGATATTTATTTTAACTAAGGTGGAAGCATCTTCTTGTTTTTACTCATATCAATATGTGAGGGTAATCCTTGAGTGATTTTTGCAACTGTTCATCCCCGTTTTAATGCATCTCTCTCTGTACTTCCTCAAATGTTCATTCTAATTTACTGCTTTCAACGATACAAAAAAATATTTGTATATAAGTATAAGTCTGTATAATAAGTGTCAAATCTGCCACTAAGTCTGCTTATATATAAATATTAAGCTTAAAAAAATATGTATATCAAAAAGGGAAGACAAACTATTTTCCCTGAGTAGTGTATATTACTTAATTTCAACAATTTATGCAATCGCAGAGTTCACCATTCACACTCAGTGGTGGCATGTTACCAAGTACATTCACTCAAGTACCATACCAAGTTCAAATTTGAGGTATTTATACTTCACTGGAAATAATTACTTCTAGAAATGATGTATGTTTTACTACACTACATAATTGTGACAATTCTAATTATTTTCTATTACCATTTTTCTATGCTTTTTCTGATAAACTTAAGACGTCAGGGTTCCTTCCAGAGTGACTGTGGCTCAGAAAGGGCAGTCATCTGTTTACAGGATTGACAGTTAAAGTCCTGGCTCCTGAAGGTCACATGTTGAAGTGTTCTTCTACAGATACTGAAAGCCAAATCGCCAAATTCATGATGGTTGACCTTAATGAGTTTAGAAAATTCTACTTCTCAAGCTAAGTAAACTATTTAAAACCCTCTTGGAAGTGGAAGTCTTTGGGACGGGCATTTGTTATTGCTGCATGTAATCAGGCAGCATGACATCTTCCAGGTGACATCTTCCCACATTAATGCTCTACTTTTATTTTTTATTTTATCAACAATGTTGTGCATGTAGTATTCCAGGCTTATATTTTTTTAAATAATTAATACTTAGGTAATTTATTAATGATATGTTATGATATAATCTTATTTGTAATAACTTAATAGATTACAAACTTTATTTGCAAATTTAATAATTTTACAAAGTAAATAAACAAACAACCTAGGAGGACCTAGAAGCCTATCCACTTATATTTCTGAAGATAGATGGATAGATAGATTGATGATAGATAGATAGACATAGAGCATACTGTACATACATACATACATACATACACACACACACACACACATACATACATACATACATACATACATACACACACACATACATACACACATACATACATACATACATACACTTTATTGATCCTTCACAAGAAATCACCTAGTCATAGTATTTGCATGTAGTTATTACATAATAATTACTATTACATCATCCAAATCAGATATGTTGGATACAAATTTTGCAGCAGAATCTAATGAAAAAGGTTAAAAATTTAAACTGACAACCAGATACACATTATTCAAAAACTTTATTTGCAGAACATGTAGAACAAGTCAAGGTCCAAACATTGTATGGCAAGATAATGTATGAAATGCTGGAGTGCTTTTAATTTGTGCATCGCTTAGTCTAAATCATTGAAAAAGACTCAAGTGATCATACCTTTTACTTTACCTTTTACTTTCATACCAATTACTTAGGGCTCCAGCATTACATGAAATGTATTAATTGTAAACTCAAGATTTTAAAGGGGCCATTAGTTATCATGAGTTAATATTTCTCCTCTGCTGCTGTCCCCCTGTGCTGTGTTGCAAGTAGTTAGAGGGTGGGGATTGGACATTTCGAGCGTGGTGCTTCGGAAAAGTTGTGGTGATTGGCTGGTAGATGGTTACCATGAACGCAACACCTGGTGACATGTCAACACAAGATGGCGCCGTCCATGGCTGCCGTAGTTGTTCCGTGTGCTCGTACACAAAGGAAGAACTTCTTCGTATTGGGCATTCTACCCCATCGAACACTCTTCCCACTCTACTCACCCGCTCTACGGATCTGTTGGATGTTCTGGTGAAAGGAACCGCGTTCTTCTCCGACACTGTGCGGTGGACAAAAAGGCAGCGCGGAAGGCAAGGAGGTTGCCTGGCTCGCCTGCGTCAGCGTGGATCGCATCCACCTCTTCCTGGAATATTCCTTGGGAACGTAAACTCCATCTCCAACAAAATGGATGAACTCCGGTGGCTGGTCAGGAGGAGCAGCGACTTCCGCTCCACGGCTGTCTTCGCGTTCGTTGAGACCCATCTTTCGCCATTGATTCTGGACGAGGCAGTGGAGCTCGAAGACTTTTCCACGTTCCGCGCAGACCGCGACTTCGACGCGGTTAGCAAGTCACGTGGCGGTCGGTTGCTGTTTTTCTGTCAATAACCACTGGTGCTCGGACGTGACCATACTCCACCAACACTGCTCCACATTGAATCCCTGTTTATCCTCTGCAGTCCATACTATTCCCCCCGTGAGTTCAACTCGTTCATCTCAGTGTGTGTTTACATCCTGCCGGATGCTGTCATCACCATAGCACACTCGCCGAACAGCTGTCATGTGTTGAACACAGGCACCCGGACAGTTTTGCTGTAGTTCTAGGGGACTTTAACCAGGCTCATCTAAGTCTGGTCCTTCCCACATACAAGCAGCAAATCACATGCCCAACTCGGGGCAGAACATTTTGGACCACTGTTACTGCACCATCCGCCAGGCTTACCACTCTGTTCCACATGCCGCGCTGGGCAGTGGTGACCATCATCTCATCCACCTGATCCCTCGCTACAGGCAGAGATTAAAACTCTCCAAACCTGTAGTGCAACGCTTCAGGGTGTGGTCCAGTGAGGCATGTGACCGTCTTGGTTGGAGAGGGCAGGTTGTGACCAGGACTTTGTCCAGTGGGCGGGGCCTGAGGCTGGGAACAACCTGGATGAATACACTGACACTGTGACTTCATTCATCAGCCTCGGTGAAGAGGTGTGTGTTCCCCTCCGCTCCAGGAAGACCTATAACAACGACAAGCCCTGGTTTTCAGCCCACCTTAGAAGGCTGAGGACGGAGAAGGAGGTGACCAGGCACAGTGAAAATGTGGTCCAGTTCAGGCAGACCAAGTACAGGTTCGCCAAGGTGGTGAGAGCACTGAAGCACCGCTTCGCGGAGAAACTGCAGTGGCAGCTCTCTGAAGGTGGTTCCTCCTCTGTCTGGAAAGGCCTCAAATCCATCACGGACTAAAAACCGAGGTCACCACGGGCGCCTGACAACCTCCACCTTGCAAATGAGCTCAATGAGTTCTACTGCAGACTACTGCACATTCCCCACTTCCACTCCCGCCCCACCCCCTCTCGTTGTCAGTGAGGTGGCTCTCCTGTTCAGGAGACAGAATCCCCAGAAGGCGGCCGGCCCGGATCCTGTCTCTTCCTCCGTCCTGAAGCACTGCGCTGACCAGCTCGCTCCAGTGTTTACCACCATCTTCAACACCTCGTTGGAGATGTGCCAGGTACCTGCATGCTTCAAAGCCACTACCATCATTCCCGTCATCAAGAAGGCCAAGGTCACAGGGCTGAATGACTACAGAGCCGTTGCCCTGACCTCTGTGGT
>JAPZDV010000134.1:0-15267 GCA_029814665.1 Acanthurus lineatus
CTCGTCTTGGTCTTTGCATGCTCTGGTCTTGGTCATGACTCGGTCTCGGGTTAGGTGGTCTTGACTACAACACTAGTGTGAAGCATTAGTTGCAACTAATGATAAGCCATTTCTCCACAGTCACTCAGAGCTGAATCCCATGAACCCCCGCTTTACAAGCATATCTGAACCAAGCAGGACATACTGCGTAACATTTCTACAGTGCTGTGACACAGAAATGGAAAGTCAGCCTCGTGGAAGAGGGGTGAGGATGCGGGGAGGAAGGGGAAGGGGACAAAATAGGGGAAAAGGAAGAAGAGGCCGAGTACTTAGGCGGATTCCTGATTAAATCAGGGCTACAATTGTGGATCATGTTGTCAATCATGGACTCATAATGGCTGAGGCAGGTTGAAGGGTGCAGCCAAATGTTGGGAGAACCAAAGTAAATTCAATTATTCAAACATTTCGTCGGGAGAACAGGTGTTTATAATGGACAGTGATTCAGCACTAAACAATCTGCACTGCACTACTGTCATTGTGTCATACATGAAGCTTGGAGAGGGACAAAAACTTGTCACTTTTTACATTTTACATTTAGATTTACAGCTTTACTGCTGCACAGATTTAGTGTCTTGTAGTGTACAACAGTGTTACAGCAAAGATTTGCAATATTTACTGTAATTTTATTCTGCACCACATAGGATTGCAAGACAACCTTGCAGAGGTGCAAGAGGGTCCCTTTTTTCTCTGCAACACAAGGAAGTTATAGAGGATGACAACATCTTTGGGAATATTGAATCCGTTTCAATCACTACAATTGACAGAGTGCTCAGCAGAAATGAAATGTGCATGAAACAATTGTACACTGTGCCATTTGAACGGAACAGCGACAGAGGAGATCTGTCACCAGTATGTACAGGTAAAATGTGTGTGTTCTATGCACACTCTAATGTTCAGTGCTGTAAACTGTTTACTTTGTGTAGTGCCATATACTACACTTACATGACAGTTCTGTGCATGTGTATTCACAGTGCATATTGTACAATATGTTGTCCAAAAGGCATTATGTTGCACAGGAAAAGTTGTTTATAGGTTTTCTGGCTCCCTCTTCTGTGATTAAGCATGCACTGGAGCTGGAGGCCAGGGAACCGCTACACACATTCATATACCTTGATGAGGCAGCATGTGATGACATCACAGCAGGGTCCTGTGGATTCGCCACTCGTGGAGATACTTTCCTCGCTGCATTGCAAGAGATGATATTTGCTGTGATGTAGATGGAAATATGTGGCCAGACAGATAGGAACGTCTGGATGTGCATGAATGATTTACAGTTCTGTGTATGTTGTATATTCAGTTCCAATATGTACTGCAATATTGTTTACAGTTGTGCACAGCTCTATCCAAAGGGAGTTTATGTTTGTTGTAAATAAGGGTGTATTTTTTCTTTTGCACAATGCTGTGATCAAATTAGAATTTTAAAGAGTGTATACAGTAAAAATGTGAAATACATATTCAGTGTCTTGTACTCAGTTACCTCACTTAATACAGTAATGTGTAACTTTACTGTAGTTTTCAAATGGCTGTGTAAATAGTATATATAAGGAATAGAATATAATATAGTATATAATAGCTGTCTTGAGCATTTTCAGGTAGTGTCACTAAGATCTGACTTTTTTGCATTGGAAAACACTTACAGAGTAAACTGTCATAATGAAAACATGACAGAGCCATTTGACTATCTTGTTCATAAACAATGGTATCAAGACTTTTCATCTTGATGACACTGTCACTTTCATTGACGTGAATACTTGCTTTTGAGGAATGAACTATCCATTTTGAGCAAGTGACACGCTTTTGCAGGTTATCAACTAGGTTTTGCAGTTTGTCCTGATTGTATTGAGAAATGCATTAACTGTTGCGCAAATGTAAATGGTGATGTGAGAAATGCACCAAAGCGACTGAGAAAAACTGTAAGTTGCCAGTGTATTGACCCACAAAATGGTATTTTTGCAGTGAAAAAAACATTCACAGGACCAGGCACTCCAATCCATGTCATTAAAAAAACAGCTGGCACAAACCAACAGGTTGTGTGTGAAATGGACTAAAACAAGGCCAATGCCAAGTTTGCGGAAAGAAGCAACCTTATGGCGTTTGAGTGTCATCACCTGCGGTCGCTCACATATTGCCCACCTGCCAGTACTGACACCACTGCACTTGAGGAAGACATTTTGAACTAAATGGTGTAGGAAAAGTGGTTTGGTGATGCAAAAAAACAAACATGCCAGCAACAGCAAGCAGAAGCAAAAAATAAGGGAGTGCCTCTGTCATGTCTGGTTGATGTTGGTGGACCGCGCACCAAAAGATTCATTTCTGTATATGAGCCGCACATTTCCTACTATAGTAGAATGGGTCGTGTGATGGTATCATATGACAGCAATATGGTTGAATGGTGCTGCCCATTCATAAATGCATTGCAAAGTGGCATCTGTTTCAGATGGCCCCAGACCTTTTTAAAAATATCCATGGTATCGATGGTGAAGCCATTGAATCCAGTCAAAATGCTGCAGAGGATGTGGAGGAACTGGTACAGGAAGGAGCGCAATACCCACCGGAGGATCCAGTGCTGTCCCAAATGGTCAGATACATCTTCCGGAAGAAAATTCCTGCTAATCTCCCTCCTGATCTACTACAGTCAAAAAGTGAGTGTCCACAGCACTTAATCCCAAGTGAGACCATCTGCACAGAGTGCGCAGGCCAGACACCACTTGGCAAACCACAGCTCATCACCTCAAAAGCCAAAATTGTGACTGTGATGGACACAATAGAAGGTATTTTTTTCTCTTCCTTGTTTTTCGTAACCCATTGCATATTTGTCAGTTGTGGCTTACATATCCCTGTGTGATGTTAAAAACAGCATAAATAGGTGCATATTAGAGTTGTTGTGAAAAATGTTTTACAAATTTGTTGAAACAGCCTGAAACATTTAAATTAATGAATATTAATATTAAATGTTGTCCAGGGCATGCAGCTCACATGTATCATTGAAATTGTCAGCAGCTGACAGATCACCCTGCCATTGTTAATGCTTGTTGATCGTTTTGTTTTTCTTTCTAGGAATATCAACGTACTGCAAACATTGCTTTACCTGTGGTATGGTCTACCACTTCCAGGAGTGGAGTGATGGAGTGCATAACTTTGATGACCATACTATTCTGTCATTGCATCTTTGTGTATTCCTTCAAAACACTCTCCAGGTAGAAACATTTCCACAAAGTTTCAATTCTTTCCAAAACCTAAACAAACTAGTAAAAAGACTAATCTGTTGTACATTTGAAATTACTTCTTATAGACCCACCAGTCCATTGGAAACGCGGTAGATGTGCTGGAGAAGACCTGTGGAAAATCCCTCCCGTCCAAACAGAGAAATGCATACCTCCATTATGAAGCCATGACAGATCACACATATACCTATTCATGTGTGACATGTGGTTACCATCCCGTCACAGTTGTCATGGATCTCCATAAGAAAGGAGTGTTCAGTATGCCTGGTAAGCAAACACTTCACATCATCATCCTTATTTTCATTTCATACATTTAATTGAAGTTTGTTTATGAGAAGATGTACCAGACTTATTCTATCTTGAAAATCATACTGCATTTTTCAAAATGGTTTAACCCTAATTTATATTGACACTGTTTGCCTAAAAGTAGTCTTTACACAATTGTATTAACATATGTAGACTTTATTTCCACCAGATGTAAATGAAGCATATCTACACTTGGAATTTGTTGTCTTGGTTTTTATTTCTAGTAAGCAGTATTGAGCAACCACCCCCTGATTATGATGGAAAAGTAAATGTTGATGAGTTCTGGGAGTCCGTGTCACTGGAAATAGTCAGTAGTGGACTGGTGCCAAATATGTATAGATGCAGTGAAGATTTTTCTGCTTACCCACTTCCTTTTACCCCACATCACTTCCTGTTTTCTTTCCTTCTTACAGGTTGGTTGGTTGGTTGGTTGGTTGGTTGGTTGGCTGGCTAACTGGTTGGTTAGTTGGTTGGTTGGTTAACGCTTTGTCACCCTTAGATTTTTTGAATCAACACACCTACATTCATGCCTCCTTTAAAGACAGCACCCCTTTTTTACTCTCTCCTTTCCTTAGCATAGGGTGGCAGATCTGGTAAGAGGTATCATTTTCTTTAGTACAAATTTTACCTATGTACATATAATTAATTTAAAGCTTAATTTACCCCTTAAAGACATAAGGATAATTTGATTTGTGTTAATTTAATCTTATGTTACAGGTATTGACACCCTGAGTGTTTTTTCTCTTCCCCTTTTATTCACTGCCACAATCCAGATAATTGAAATACAGCTCTTGAGAGTGAGGTCAGGTTTCATGGTCATGCAGTAACACTTGTTACATTTTCTGAAATGTTCCTGCAGGTAACAGGCAGAACCCTTTTGTGGTACGACCCAGTTTCCATAATTGGGCACCATGGATTGGTCCACACACAAGAGGCTCAGATGTGGTCTTAAACACTGAATACAACAAAATCAACCAACCACGTTGCCCAAATGAAGTAGCGGAGTTCTTGATTACAGAGGAAAGACTCACTGATGAGATTCTTAAACTTAAGGTATTTACACTGTAACATTACTTGTTTTTTCATAGGTTAGCTCATTGTTGAATCCATCAGGACCATAATATCTGCTCTTAAACATCTTAGATGGAAGCTGTGCGTAGTCTTTGCAAGGAATGTGGCATAGACTCCAAGGGCTCCAGGATGGACCTAGTTATGAGGTTGAGAAAAGAAATGCAGGACCGCTCAACATACGACAAAGTGTTTTCAAAGGTCAGAACATTATGCTCTTTACGACCGCTTCCATGAGGCAAACACAAAAGAAAAAAAGGATGTGTTGCGGAAAATAGTACTTGTTCCTGAGTTATGTGGCTGGGTCAATAGTCAGTGTGCTGAGCAGCTCTTCAGTGGAATGAGGAAGAATAATCACTTTTTAAATATGATGACCCCCTCATCCCATATATTTCTAATGAGGAACATTTTGCACCATTACAACAATCGACGCAATGCAAAAAGGATTGATGACATGAAGAAAACTTTGGGGAGTGGACTGGAAATACAGTTGAACTCAAATGGGCAAACAGTTGCAGGTATGTAGTCGCACAGTATATTGTGGCTTTAGGTATTTTCAATGCAGTTAGTACAGTATTGAATAGGTAAATGCATACTGGTGTTTACAAGTCATGATCTTAATTGCTTCCCTTGCCTGTCAACAGCAAAAGCAGCCACAACCACAACTTGGACTGCTTCCGTCCCCACACCATCGGCTGCCTGTGGGGGCACGACCACTTCCAACCCCATACTAAGTATGGAGATTAATGCATTTTGTAACGAAGGTTGGCTGTTGCTACTTGTATTATGCCATTCATCTGATTGGGCTTCTCTTACAGGTCGTTTTCAATTGTGCAGTGAAGATTGTGGTGGCATGAAATACATGCTCCACACAAGTGCTAGAAGCAGTGTGACGGACCTCCAGGTAAGAATGAAGGCCAAGTTGCATGGGTATCTATATGTATTTCGTATAGACAACATTAAACATAGTGTTTTTCATTGAATTGAGTCTTAAAGTCATTTTTAAATTGTTTTACGTTTTGCAATTTTGTGCTATTGAAATTCATACTGTCATTTTTCAGCTCAACAATGTGTTAGATATCCAAAAACCAAAGGATGAGGTAATAGGTGTTGTGGGCACCTTGGTTTTAAAAAGGCTGGACTTCCTGGAACTTGGGTTAAACAGAGAAGTGGAGGCAAATGTTAGTAAACTTTTCACAAAGTTATTTGACTGTCTTTCAGGTGTAATTGTCTATAATTCATACAACAATATGTTCTTATGTTACAGATCATCAACTGCTGTTTGCTGCTGGTGTCACAAATTGCAGGACACAGGGTATGTATGGGTTTTTTTTGTAATGTAGTACAATATTTGATTAGTGAAAGTACTTAATTTTTATTAATGTTAAACATACATAATACAAACTTGTCTCTTTTGCTTTACAGGGAAAGGATGCTTTTGCTGTGGATGGCTATGTCATTTCCACGTGGAAACGGCCCTTCACTATGATACCCCTTCTCTCACTGCCAGTAAGTTTTTACTTTACCTAAATAAACAATGGAGTGATCTATCTGTTATACCTATAATTTTATTGTGTTGAACCTGTACATAGTGACATCATCTGTGACTAAGGTTAGGTGTTTTAAATGTCTTGATGAAACTACAAGCTGTTGTTGTCATGGCAATGATGCAGGTTGATGCAGCCTCAAAAGACTGCATCTTATTCCCAATATGGAAACCAGGACACTGGATACTAGGTGTAAGTGTTAGAAGTGTCACATCACAGTGCATGTGTTCATAATAATTTTATACTATTTTATCAAATTGTCACATCTTAACATATTAAGATTCAACTGGAAAGCCACACATTAGCATAAGAATTGCTCAGTTTCAAAAGTTTTTGTCACAACTGTGTTCATGTGAAAGTTGTGCTTATTCACTGCTTGAGAAGATAGATGTTATAATCACAAATGTGCTTCCATTATCCCGATATTATATATTTTACAGACCCTCCAGCCTAAAAAACGGAGGATATGTGTGCTCAACTCCACCAAGCCTACGGGTTTGGGAGATTTACACTATTTATCAATGCTCAGGTTTTCAGTCTAATATTGAGGATATGTTCATTGTTGTATAGTGTGAAATTATGTCTGAAGTTTAGGAACCGTTCACTGTTCCTGGTAAAGTTACATATTTTGGGAACTGTTCACTGTTCCTGGTAGAGTTACATATTTTGGGAACCGTTCACTGTTCCTAGATGAGTTACATATTTCTTCTGCAGTGTTTTAAGGGAGCTCTTATAGACTGCATTGTACATGTATTATCCGTCTGGTGACGTGTTCATTATATTTGTGGTAGCAATCTGCAGTCCTACTATGGTCACATCTGCTCTTCATTTCCCTTGATTCCAAATCCTTTAATTAATGTACATTGGCGTATCCATCTTGCATTAAACAAGATGAAAAACAGTTGATCAATAGTCATTGCAGATGCTAGTTAATTCAAAACCTGTAAACAGCTATCCATAGCTACTGCTGAAGTTCCATATTGAGTTCTCCATGAAGTTGTTGTTAGGATACAGACAAAAATCCTGAATTTCTGTTTGGGGATTAATCAAGTCATTTTTATCTTATCTTGTTCCAAAATTATGTATGGAAGACCAAGTTTTGAGTCCTGTGTTTAGAATGTTGCCCACAAATATCATGTCACGTTCTAACATGAGGTCTTTCCTAGTGTTTCCTAGTTTTTTATTTCATGGTGTCTTGTCTGTTTTTCTTTTTTTTTTTAATAGATCAGTTGCAGCACAGCTACTGTCTGGACCATGGGTATATGTTAATAACAAGGTTAGGGCAATTTTAAAATTTGATATGCCCTGTGAAATGTGTTATGTATTTAAATGTTACTAATGAAGTTATTTAAATAATTTAATTTAAATGTAATCAAATTATTATTATATATTTTTTTTCAGAATGTTCCAGCACAAGGAGCAACTGCTAACTGTGGTGTGTTCATTCTAATGGTGAGTCGTAAAGCTAATGAAGTGGTGGGATTGTGCACCTCAGCATCAACACTTATAATGTAAACAGGTGCCAAGAAAAAAATAACAGTCATAATTTGAATAATAAGAAAAATGTTTTTGGATTACATTATGCACTATACATGGCACTGGAGTGGCACTTTGACTTCTCCCAGGTGAGAAATTTGTGTGTGAATTACTTAATGGCCATACTGTATTTAAGGTTCGAAATTGTAATGACATATCTGTCTGCATCTAATAGAAAGATGTGCCACAACTGAGGAGGTGGTGGTGCCAACTTCTGCTGGACAACATTGAACAACAAAGGTATAGTAGATGATGGCCACAATGCATTTGGTGTTTTTTTTTTTTTGGTTTTTTTTTTTTTGGTTTGTTGTTGTTTGGTGGTCTGATATCTGAGTATTTGTTTTTAGGAAGAGGAAACATGAGTCCGAGTCCGTAGACGAAAAGGAAAGGTACTGTACCAAAGTGACTGTTAAACCAGGGTATGAACCCAACCATGAATTCTGTGTCCAGTACTCTCCAGTTTTGTTTATTAAAAGTTTGTGAGTTTAAAATGTTACATTAGAAGGATCTGGTATAACTAATATGACCTCTATGAACATTTCCGTAGGAAGAGAAAATGGATGGAGGGAACTGAGCACACACTACACTCCCCAGAAGACACTACCATCCAACATGAAGGAGAGGAAGACTTGGCAGTTTCTATTGATATGGTATTTTTATTAATGCCTTTCCTGTGCTCACACTTTCACAGTGTTCTATAAATGTCTTTTTCAACAGAAAATATAAAAATTGAATGTTAATTGTTTCAGTTGCCATCTTGCCTGTTGGAGGAGATCTTTGCCAAGGTTGTCCTGAGCGATGGAGATGTGGCAATACTGACCCTCTCCTTGGTGTGTCACCGCTTCAAAGAAGTGGTGTCAACAGAGTACTTCAGGAGAAAGACTCATTTCATGTGGCTTAACAGTAAGATTTAGAAACACAAAACATATGTTATACTTATAAACTGCACTTTTTTTCCAAGTTAGATGAATAGGTCAAAATTGTTTACAGGTGTTGCAACTTGGAGCAGGTTCAGTGACACATACCAAGCAGAGTTTTATAACATGTATTCCCTGGAAACTTGCAGAGAGTAGAGAACTGTTTCTTGTCAAAAAAATAAGTTGTTGTAGGTAAGTGAGAACATACTGCTAAAACCCCATCAGTCCATTTCCATGGGCATCCATAATTTGCAGTAATAATTCATGCAATAGTAAAATAGAACTATGGAAACACTCGTAACCCTTCAAAACTGACATACGCAAATATAACAGTTATGAGTAATGAGATTCAAGAGACCCACCAAATATAAAAAATGAAGTGGGGCCTCAAATAAGTACTGTTAGTTAATTAATAAATCTTTTATTTACCCACAGGCTATGCAGGAAAGGGGAGCTGTGGGGACTTGCTCCGAAGATTCTCACTCGGGCTTTTGTTCAAAGTTTTGCCAAACGTATGCAGACATTCCAGAGTAAAGACTCTTTGATTGGTCAGTGACGATTTTTATCTCTATACAATTTTTAAAACTCTCATATTCTTTGATTTTTTTTTTTTTAGAAATGTTCATTTTAGTTACTTTGAAGACAGAATGACTACAAGCTATCAGTTATGTTCAACAAATACTCAACAAATACTTATCCTTCCTCTATTTCTTCCAGATTGAGTAAATGTGTTCATGACTAAATTAATAACTGTAGTTATCATTGACAAACATTCTACTTTTGTATCCAAATTGATTGACATGTTATGCTTTCCTTTTAGGAGTGACAGAGAAGTTCAAGAAGTTCAGTCAGATGGTCATGTTTTGTTTTGTTTGAATAAATTGTTGAAATAAAAAAATGTTCTTGAGTCATTTATCTCTAGACATCTGTAGTAAGATGCTGCAGATGATTTATCAGTCTGTGGTGGCATGTGTGTTGTTTTATGCTGCAGTCTGCTGGGGAGGCAGCATCAGACACAAGGATGCAAGGCAGCTGGGTAAACTACTTGGTGGTGGAGAGATGTACACTGAAGATGTGAGAGGCCTTTCAGAACAACCACCAAGATCATCCACTTCATAACATCTTGATGGATCAAAAAAAAAAAAAAAAAAAAAAAACGGCAGTGGTGGACGTCTCCCCTTTCTACAATGCAGGATGAAAAGACAATAATTGTACATTTTTTGCAGGGAAATGGCTTGGTCTGCATGGAGGCTGCACCCATATTATAATTTTTTGCCTGACCTGCTAACTATTGCTTCCATAATTTGATCAGAAGAGTCTGTTCATTGTTGCTAAATAATAGAACAGCTTTTCCTTTGGTAATGATTTCCATTATTTGCCATAACTGACACTAGTTCACTCATTATGATATTCCATTAAATGGGTTGCATTTTTTTAAATCATTTATCTCACCTTATTTAACCAGCCAAAGTCAACTGAGAACCACTGTCCTTGATTACCTGGACAAGTCCCAAAATATACACTCCACACAAACAGGCACATACAGTACTGAAGGCTAGTATGATACATCAAGACATGGGACATAACATAGCACAGTATAGGTGAGGAAATAGGTCAGATATAATAAAAAAAATAAAATAGTCCAAAAGATGGTGGTGTACTGGATGTCCTTTATAGAAATGTAACGGTGACAAACCTAAAACACAATATATCGCTGCCAAAGACATTGTAATGTCTATTGAAAACAGTTTTCATGTTCATTGAATGTTAATTATTTTTAAATCCTCCTTCAGTCAAATAGTAGACTACACATTGTTGCCATGGTGGAATAATGTGTCCTCACATCAATAATCATTTCAAGTAATTCAACATTTCCATTTATCTTTAAATGTTCGTGTAGTAAATGTTTATGTAGTACGGAAGAACATCATGAAATCCGACAGTTTGCACTGTTTCGACTGAGTTTCTGAAATCCTGACTTTCCCTGAACAAACCACAATGCCGACTAGATGTGGGCGGGGCTAGACGTGTGACGTAAGTAACACGTCTAGCAGGTCGCAGCCGTTAGTAGTTGGTGGGTGTGGAAGGTGTACTGGCGGGAAAAGCTGGCAGATACTGACTGGAAGATGAGCAAAGGGGTGTGTGCGCAGAAGGAGCAGCAGGAAGGTGGGGATTAAGAGGAAAAGGAAGCAAGGTTAGTCTTAGGCAACTGGACTTGGTAGAGTCTACCAAGTCCAGTTGCCTAAGACTAACCTTGCTACGAATACCATGACCTGGATGACTGAGAACCTTCACAGACGAGGAAAAGGAAGCTCCAGCAGTGTCCATGACAGTTTGTCTACATGTTAGAGTCAAAGTTTTTGACTGAGATGATTTTGGATGTCAATTTTTAGCTCTCCATTAAATCAGAAAAAGTAGTTAACAACCATAAAAACTTTTTTACTGCAATTTTTAAAAAAATAAAATGTATCTGTTAATTATGTTGAAACAAAGCCCTCTGTAGCCTTCAGAATGCAAAAGGTAATAAAACTGAAAAGTTAAAGTGCAGAAGTGCTGCTGAAGATTTCTGGTCTAGATATGGAAATAAAATATTGATTTATCTGTGTCACTGTAATCCAGCGTTCCTAACATTATTTCTATCTTTCACAGAAGTACCCTCTACAAGGGCTTGGTTGGGGACCACTCGACATTTTCTTAATACAGACTGAGGACATGTACAAAGACTTTGCCTGTGTTTTCGCCTACACATGCAAACACAGGCACAGACACGCAAGACATGCAATCATGCACGCACGCAGGCACACACACACACACGCACACCCACACCTAAAAATTAATTTCATTTTGTGGATGGAATACATATGATAATTAATGGTTGCAGGACTGTTTTTCTTTCAGCCATTTTTGATATTGAATTCAAACAAAGAAAGGTTTTTCACCAGTGAGGAGACAGACCTCTTGGCTTGGGGTGTGTGTTATAGATAATAATTATTTAATCATTGTTTTACTGGATCCAATAAATACACTGACACAAACACTGAAGTTGCTCTAGCTATCAGCAAATGATCTGTTAAAAATAATCTGACAGTTGTGATCCTGTTCTGTCCATTAAGATTGATTAGGCATTATGATTACAATAGTTCCAAATTTGTTACTAATGTGAGGGGGGAAAACCCTCACATAAATGAAAGATGTGCATCTTGGCCAAAGGCAAGGCACACACACTCCCATACACACGTTATTTATTTCAAAATTTATAATTTGTGATCCAAAATATTTTCACAGGACACTCTTCTGACTTTACTTAATATATCCAAAGGACACTACAACAAAGTGTGTGAGCACATTGGCCAGCTGCGCTGTATCTTACAGTACAGGCTGTTTTAAATCTGGGTCTTGCATTTAGATCAGCCAAAGCCTTGTCGCAAGTTATTATGCAACAGATTGGGGTCCATTAATGTAAACAGACAGAACTTTGAAAAATTAAACTTCATGCACATAAATTTCCATACATTTTAATTTAAACCTACCCTTCAAAACTTTCCCATGACTTTTCAGTAGACTGATGAATGTTGAAACGATCACCCAGATCTTTCTTCGTCAGTCCCAGACAGGTACACAAAGAACCGGGACAGTTCATCAATAATCGGAAGGCATCGGCTCTGGTGGGGGGCAGGCAGGAAAAGTTTTAGCAGAAAAAACTGTAATGGTATGTTAATCATACATGTATGCGTATGTTTTTGTTTAGACTAAATTAGATAGGTGATCTTTTCTTGGGTGGTGATGAATCAGCAAAATGCCTTCAAAACAAAATGATGTAGTATGAACTATGCCTACTGATTGATATGGTGGATCAGCAACCTTCTCAGGAGCTGCTGTTGTGCTCAAAGTGGATGACCGTGTACTAACCTGCACAATTCTACTTGTTGCAGGCTCAGACAGTTTCCTAAATGCCTATAGATGGCGATTGCTGGCAAATCTAAAACAGTGAAAGAAAATTTAAAAAAATAAATATATAATCATTAAATCAATGAATAAGGCATAAATACATACATACATGAAACATACATACATATATATATACACCTATATTAGGGCTGTCGAAGTTAACATGTTAATAACGTGTTAATAACGCGTTAATAACGTTAATAACGTTAATAACGCCTTAACTCCTCTCAATGGTACTAATTTTTTTAACGCGCGATTAACGCATGTAACATCTGTGCCTTGCCAGCTCCCCTAGTTTCAGGAAGTGGTGCTAAAATAACATTGCAAACGGTTACAAAGCAGAAATGGATACAGAAAAGGGACTATTAAAAGGAAAGTTTAGCCCAATGGTTCTCTGGACAAAACAATAGTAATTTGTATTTATTGTAAATGTGAACTAAGTTACCAACGGAGCATGTCCAGTCTTAAATACAACATGGCCAAGCATACCGCTGTTGTTAAATTACATACAGAGCAGGGTAAAAAACTTGCAATTAATTTGCGATTAATTGTGATTAAAAATTTTAATTGACTGACAGCCCTAATATACATATATATATATTTCAGGTCTGAGATAAATCATCATTGAATGCTGAAAACCTCTCCAGGCCAAATCACTGCCTCAGTGTAACCTCCGCCATCCACTTTTGTATTGCCAGCTGTTGGGCCTCTGTTTTCTCATTTGCTGTATCCAAATCTGATGGCCCTGGTTTAATATCTTAGTCCTGACACTGAAGCAACAATTTCACAGTCTTGTCTTGCTGCAGACAGGGAGTACATATTCCATGCAAACAGCACAGGCACTTTACCCTCCTTTAAGCATAGTCTAATGCCTCACTTATCTATAATCTATAATTTTCTTACAGTTTCATCCTGTTGTTGTGTTTTCATTTTGCAGTTGTGTTTTTTTCTTTTTGCTGCTGTGTTTTCCTTTTTGCTGTTTTGTTTTATCTTTTGTTGCTGTTTTTTTGGTTTTGTTGATGGTTTTTCCTTTTTATTGTTATGTTTTTCCTTCTTGTGGTTGTGGTAATGTTTTATCATTTTGTTGACGTGCTTTACTCTGTGCAGTTTTGTTTTTTTTTGTTCTTGTGTTTTTCTTTTCTTTTCGCAGTTTTGCTGTGGTTTTGATTTGTTGTTGTGTTTATCTTATTGCAGTTCAGGGCCACCACAACTTGCTATGCATATGCACTTTAACAAAACATAAAAACCTTTTTTTATTTATTCCAGCACAAAATCCCGAGCAAGCACAAATGTTTTAGAAATTCTCAATTTATTTAACATCCTCAACTTGCTAAAATGTTGTTAATTTGTAAGTATTTATCATATATGTTGTCTTTGATAATACTATATGTTTTGCTAAGTTAGAGGTAAAACTAACCTGGACACAATGGGTGTTAGCTAAGTAACGTTACCATTAGCCTGTCAGTCTGACACAGTAACCAGTAACAGTTACCAACCATGTTAACAGGCTAATGTTACTTAGCTAGCTAGCAATCATTATAGCTAACAAGTTAGCATTAGGCTGCTTTTAACCAAACAAATTAAAGTAACAAAATGTCTACTCAAACAAAAAATCAGGCAGCAGATACGAGAGAGCTGCAGCTTAACCACAAAGACAGGAGTGAGAAACTGTGATCAGTGAGAGAGAAACAGATGGAACTGTAAACAACATAAAATTCTCAAAAAAATGAAAGACCAATAGTTTACGCTTTAACATTAATAATTAATTTGCAATTCACAAGTTTTACTTTTGAGATGATTATTTTTGTTTCAGTTGCATTTTCTCTCAATTTTCTATTTGTTGTTCGATGTTTATACAGTCTGTTTGAATTCTTTTGGCATATATCCAATTCCATAGCAACTTTAAGACATTGTCCAATATACACAAAACGTTAGATGTGAGTTAGGAGTCCTGCCCTGAACCCTACAACCCGTCAATATTTTGTCATAGTGAAAGTGCCTCCACCTGGCCACAAGAGATGACTTGTTATAGACTTTCATGGCTGTCAAGCAGGTTGATCAGATAAATCTCAAACCTCAAACTTGGTAAGATAGCCTAAGTCTAAACTATTAATGATGATATCTTACAACTCCAGTCCTTATACACCAGTGTCACCATTGCGGCACGTCAATTATTGATGTTTTCCCTAGACAAAGGGTGATATTGTAACTTTCCTGCTTCTTATTTCCACCACATTACCATGGCAACGGCGGCACATGCACATGCAATAGCTGGTGGCTCCCTCAACTTTAGCATGACAAAACGAAAAAGGAACATTCCTCTTGTTTTTATTACTGAAAATCGTATTACTTATGACAGTAATACGCTCGTCAATATCAGAAGAGGAAGTGCAATAATTGGATTAAGTGCAGCGGACCTTGAGACGATCTCTGCTCTCGGCATCTCAAGATCTGACAATCAAAACATTTGGACCAGACGTCATTGCAAGTGGTGTGGTCAACCCAGGAAGAGAGGGAAACGGGCTTAACACGTTAAGACTTAAGCTAAGAAGGCTTGTCCCAAGGCTGTTCCACTACCCAGCCTGCTCCTGGCAAATGTCCGGTCCAGGACAATAAAATGGATGAGATAAGACTCAGGCTGACTCAGCAAAGAGAAACCAGAAACTGTGGTGCTCTCATCTT
>JAPZDV010000135.1:0-15258 GCA_029814665.1 Acanthurus lineatus
ATATATTCTGGTACTGCGAGCTTGGACCTCCCGGACCAGCACATCAGTTTTCTCCTGGGAGAAGTTTGGCTGCCTGGCGCTGCTGCTGCTGTCTTCCTCCATGGTGGTGGCGAGGTGAAATTAGCACTGCGCCTCGCCCGCAGCGCTAATCTAAAGGCAAGGAGAGGCCTTTATTTGATTGGTGAAGATTACACTTGGCTGTGTTAAACCCTCTCACACCTTCTCTCCTCCCTCTTTGCCACTTGCACTGGTGGGAGGGACGGAGGCGTGGGTGCGCCGTGCTGCGCCGGACTGTGCTGTTTATGAAAATTGCAAAATGCCCTGGCCACAGCCTGTTGGCGCAGCACAGGCGAGGCACACCTGCCCTGCACCTGGTTTACAAAAATAGAGCCCAATGTCTTAAAGGACGACGCAGTAACAGAATAAGACAAGACACATGAGAGTAGAAAACAGCTGATCTTACTGCAATGACAGCAAGTCCAAAGCACATGCCCATGGCGGTCTTGAACATGGCTTCGTAGGAGGGCTGCAGAAAAGCCGGAGAAGAGGTGATTATCCTGAAAGATCACTGATTATTAAATCTGATGGTGTTCTGATGGATTTATTGGCTGAATACCTGTGCATAGATTTGATCTTGGCCACTGAGTACCTGCAGGAAAACAAAGAACAAATAATGATCATCAAGATGAGAAAAGAAAACCAGTTCACTGACTATGAAACTATGCTGTGAAAGACCAGAAAAAATCATTTCAGATTTTTGGAAAAATAAAGATCTTACTATTTTTAAAAGGAATTAACTAAATCCAGACTAAGGTCTCTGGTTGCTTCAAATGAGTGTTTTTACTGAAGCATCAGAAACAACTCTCATGATGTCAGGATTGTGGAGTCCAATGACCTAAATAAACTCAGACTTTTTGTTTCACAGGCGACAAGAAAAGCAAACAATCTTCTGTCTGAAATGCAACAAAACTACCTGATGAGGTTTTAAAAAAGATCTTGTTTTAGTTAAAATAAGTTAATTACTGAAATAACTTCACTTAACTACACCTATGTACTAAAGTTAAAATACATCGATATTGACCTTTTGTTTCACATTAGTGAAGAACAGTGGTCTTCTGGGTAAAATCATGTTTATGGTCCATCAACCTCAGTTTCCTCCCTGAGGAATCTTTATCATCACCTCACTTCCTCCGGACTTTATTGGGTTGATGCCTAATAACAGATTTAAACATAAGTCTTAAAAAGGTGCTTTCAAAGACGACTTATCCAAAAAAATAATTAATTGTTTTTCTTTTGGCAAAAGGAAAAATAAAGAATTTCCCTTTATAATCCCCTTGATCACATCTGTAACAGCTACACACAAGTTGCTACATAAGTTTGATGAATCTCAGAAGAAGACAGTGAGAGAAAAGACGACATCAGACATGAAAACGTCTTTCAAATGGACCAATTCTGCGTATCAAGTATCAGTCCATTGATGCGTTTTAACGCCTCATCCAGCAAAATGGACGTCGGAAATCGAAAACCCACTTTCATGACGTCAGGGTTGTCAAGAGTGAGGTTTAAATTTGTCTCACAAGTTCTCTTTTTTCATTTTTTGTCCACTTCTATCATTTTCAAATGTATAAACACAGTGAACATCTTTCAGGTCGAACTGTTTGAGCTGTGCGTCTTTATAAAGCACAAACTGAATAAAAAACAACACTGAACCCTGAACTTTTCTTGTAATTTACTGCAAAAACTGCCATGTTCAGTGTTTGATAAATGTGGTACTGGCGGAACTTTCAAATGCTTCAAATTATGTGTAAAGTGATGGACCAACTTTTCAAAGCAATACTGTGAATTACAGTTTTTTATTTTGAAATTTTCAACACTGTGGCATTTACAAAACCTCATATCAAACCACACGGACATCCAGTTTTCCTTTGTGATGATGCTCTCTTAACCCCCATATTACTTCCAAGAAACTGACCCAAGGTTTGGATTTGCATTCAGATTCTCCAAACACTTCGTATCCCTATTTAGCAGCAAGACAAAGACTTAAGAGAAAGTTTTCAACATCAGGGACGAGATGAAGTAACGAAAACATGTTGGACAGATTTGAAGGTTAAAGGTTAAAGATAATCTGAGGGAGGAAGTAAACAACCAGCCTGATAAGGTAAATTAACATTAAGTGTTCTGATAAATACAGAGAGAACGTGTTTGTATCAAGATGATAAATTGATGGAAAACGAATAACTGAAACTACCAATGTTAACAGGAATATAACGTGTTGGCTGTTATTTTCATATTACTTAAAGGAGAAGCAGCAGAGTGAGATTTTCAGTAAAAATCAAGTGAGAGGGAAGGGAGAAAGTAAACAATCAGCCTGATAAGGAAAATAAACAGCTTTGAAGACGGAGACTCTGGAAACTAATAAAATGGCTAAAAGTGAAAATGCAATTGGAAGCAAAAAGCATGAAGATACAGGGAGAGGAACAGTCGTGGCATCAAGGTACAAAGTGGATGTGAACATCAAAATAACCAGAAAAGTAAAAGAGAAAAACAGGAAACAAAGAGAAATAGAGAAAGTAAACAACAGAGCAACAGCAATGGAGCATCAAGATATATAAAGAGACAGTTTTAGCATGCTAATCAATACAGAAACTGCAGAAACATATAGGAAATACGTCAAAATTAGTGTCGAGGTAACAGAAGGAGAGATTAAAAGAAACTTTCGATGAAAATTTTTAAATTAGAGCCAACAAAGATTCACAAAAAGAACAGAGAAGAATATTTGCATCAGGATCAATGAGCAGCTTGATTGATAAACAGACAGATGACCTTGTTTCTTCTGACATCCATAATGATGCCAAAGATCAGTATGATGATCATTCGGACCCCCATGAAGCCTGCAAACTGCACAGGAAACAACATCAGTTTTATTTAAAGGCATCATGGCGTGTTTGATCAGCTGATTCAGCAGCTTTAATGTTCAACAACTTTAATTTCATGAAAAAACAAACAGAATATCCAGTAAATTCTCATGAGATTTTCTCTGATTTTAGACTCTTCTACGCACTATTTTGAGTATGATTTCCTTCTCAGAGAAGCCGGCGTAGATTCCCAGGCAGGAGATGCCGAGGACGCTGATGGCCAACAACCAATTCAATACCGGAGTGCCGACCGCTGAGAACTGCACACAGAACGAACACAGTTAATGCATTAAAACAACGAAGCTGAGGTTGTTCTGCAGTTTCCTTATCGTCAACAAATCCCATGAAATGAAACAAATAAAGTTTGATTATCTCAGCCGTTATCAGAGATGTAATTTATTTTAAGAAACTTTATATCTACTGTACAACTCATGCAACACAAAGTAAACGATTAAAGAAAAGCAGATTATTTATAAGAAGCCTTTTTCACTGATGAAAAAATAAAACTAGCTTAATCATGTTTTAATGATGTAACCCAGTCAAAAAATACCTTTCCATTAAAATAGATGATAAATAGTAAATAGTTTAAATATGGGTAAAACTGTTATCACAAGCGTAAAAAGAATATTTCATAAAAGTTAAGATAGTTTGATAAACATGTAGAGTGAAATAAATAAGTTTAAAAAGACACAAAGGTGCATTGTTAAATACTTCATTTTATTTTGAAAAAGTTCATGGGAAAGAGGAAGTACTGTTTGAGAAAAGGTGTCATCCTGGTCCTTAATTGGTTAAGGTGTGATTGACAAGGTCATGCAGGAAGAGAAAGTGAGTGAGTGTGTGTGTGTGTGTGTGTGTGTGTGGATTTTGTGAAAAAAGCGGGGTTTTGACGAAAAAGAGACGACGACGATCAGCGCGGGACGGAGACGCGTGGCGACAAGTGTGGAAAGTACTCAGAGATAAAGTATATAGTTTTCGGTATCTAAAAGACTGTCTACTCGACATTCTGGACCTGGATATTGGAACTAAACTTGTTCGGTGTGCAGTAAGAAACTTTCTGCTCGAAAATTTCTGTTGTGACTGCAGACGTTTAACTTAGCGTGGTTGCTAAGCTAATTCAGAGTATGTTATTAGCATTCGCTAGCAAAGTGAATGGATGTAGCCGAGAGTAGCTAACCCAGCTCCTGCTATCGACTCACGGTCTCAGCGCGGGACATGAAGATTCATCTTGACCGCTGCCGATCTGTGTGTGTGACTCGTCTCATTCGGACATCGTCGCGAGCTGCCTGGGAGAGATTCCACCTTCTTCTCACCTGTCTGTCTTCATGCTGGACACCTGATCCACCTGCAACATCGCCTTCGGACCTGGTAAACTGTTTATCTTTTGAATTGAGCAGCACTCGAGGTAACAATTTTCCTTTTGCTGTTTATATATCGTTGGATTAAAACTGTGAGTTTCCTCGCACTCAAGCGTCACAATATCAGGCCTGCAACGGGATAATTTTGTTTTTGCCGGCGGTGTGAATGTTTGTGTGACTGTGTTGAGTGTGGGCCCATTGAATTGTGTTTGAATTAATTACTGAAAGAGTAACTCAAATCTAAATATCTGGAGTGTTAAAAGGTATTTTATAACTTAAAAGAGTATTCGAGTGACTTAAAAATTTTTTTTGCAACTTAAAAAGTATTTTGTGTTGAAACCTAAAAATATTTTGTGTTGAAACCTAAAAGTATTTTGTGTTGAAACCTAAAGGAGTAAATGCTTTGAAACTTAAGTGTTTAGTTAAACTGGAAAGGTATTTTCCTGCTATTTAAAAGGTTAGTTTTGACTGAATTTCATAACTGACAGTGATCCAGATCATTTGGAGATATAATTGTTGTGATCAAAACAAAGACAACACAGAATTTAATTGACTTTTTTCAGGAAATGTCTCCTAGTATTTTGTTGAATTACCTTTAAAACTGGAATAAATAATTGATTTATTGCTTTCTAAAACAGTTTGTGGTATTTCCTTTGACATACCTCTTAAAGTTACAGGTGAGCATAACGACTGTCTATTATTTAGTTTATCCCAAATATTATTAGAGTATCCTGAAAATTTAAAAAAATGCAAACAATCAAAATCATTATATCTTAAGGGAGAGACAGACATATTATTTCAAGGGTTTTATTTCAGTTAGAAATTAGTTTCTTTATGAACTCAGGGCGTCTCTCTGCTGTAATCTGGAGAAGTGGGCTACAGTTTGATCTGATATTTATTTAATGCTGGCCTACAGCCATGCAAGTATGCTGGTTAGAATTAGGTTTATAAGAGATCCTGCTTATAGAAACTAAGGACTGTAGAATAGTGTGTTTACATTTAGGCAACAAAAGTACTTAAGTTAAGGCTGAAGACAGATCATTGATGGATGCATCCCTACTGTTTATGCCAAGTTGTCCCACAATTCGATAACAGGGCACAACCCCAAAGAAGCAGCAGCTCCAAGTGACAATTTCTGTCCACATTTGGCCAAAATCTATAAAACAGTTACATTAGGTGTTGGTTGTGCATTGTGACAAACACTGACATCTCTGCTTTAAAAAACTCCTCCTCACCATCAAAGTGAGCTGCATGTCCTCGGTACAACAGTAGTTGGATGGTTAATGTTTGCTATGTTAATGTTTTACGTTGAATGTTAATATTTGATGCGATACTAATGACAATTACATTTGTAGCTAAAGCGCACTGTCAGGCTTTTAAATTAATTATAATTAGTTCATAAAGCTTATTATAAATTAATATGAAAATGGAAAGTAACTTGTATTTTGAGTACAAAGTTAAGCATTTACTTTATAACTTATTGATTACTTGATTACCGAGTTACACTATGTAGCACATGCATATTTATTGGAAATACACAAGATTTGTTTAAATCCTTAATTGTTTAAACCCTTAATTAAGGCCTTAATGATTTTTTAAAAAGACGCATTGTAAGTTACAATATGTTGTGAGTCAAACTTGCACTGTTGCTTCAGCCTGGAGGCCAACCTCCTCTTTCTCAGACAGTTAAATTTCTTTAGTAAAACTGTGTCTCGAATCAGAAACCTGATATGCAAGGGCTAAAACAACATCATTTTGATACTAACTACACAATATTGTGGCAAGAGTTTTATTAATTAACACATCTGCAGTGTTTTGAAAAATGTGCCAAGAGTGACATAGTTTAATTGCAAGAAAAAAAAGTGCTTAAGTCTGCTAAGAGAGTTGCAGAAAAGCCGCAGAGGACTCCAGTGACATTAGTTACAAAAGGTGACATGTTATTTTTATAGTCTGACTGGTTTAACATGCACAGCCATATTCACAACCTCAGCACAGTCAGCCACACAGCTATTTAACATCCCCACTGTGACATATCCATGAATATTTACAGCTCACACAACAAGTTCAGCAAAAAAAAGGGAGATTTTATTCAGTGGTTGAACCTGTCAGCTCTGATACTATGAAATGCTCAGGTAGTGAATGGTATCCTTGCTTTACCTAATAACTGAAGGCACACCATGAGACACCGTGAGACACCCAGTGCATTAGTAGCCTTACCCACTCAGATGCTAATAATATCATTTTCATTTCAAATAATCCACTTTTTTATTTTTCTGCACTTCTTCCTCTTTTTAAATGAACTCACAACTTTAAAACTCATCCTCATTTTTCACTCTGAAGTCCAGCATGTTATACAACTACTTGCTGAAAGGAAATATGGGAATTTATAGAAACGACAAAATAAGATTTAAATTATAGGTTTTTTTCAGTGCTGGGACTTATGATTATGTGGCTCATGCTTTTTTTTTCATTTTTTTAAAATAAATCCAGACTATAAGATATGCTGTTATATTTATATGAATCTTTTGGAATAAACAACATGTCACATTCAATTTGTCCTCCTTATTGTATCTCTACACTCTTTGCTGACCGTATATCCCTATGGAGTTGCACATACTTCTAACAAAAATGGACATTGTGGCATATAATCCTTCTAATGTAGTTAAATTACCTTACAGGTGTGTGAGAAATTGTTTGTGTAAATATGTGTGTTCACATGTTAATGTGTGTGCTTGGCAACAGTACAGTAATGCATGCATTCTCCTACTCAAGGCATCTTAAAGTCTCCCTTTTCTTCCCTCTTTTTAACACTCTGTCTTGTTGTCATATTGTCTTGCTTAAATCTCCAAATCTGGACACTTTCTGCTACCAAACCAGTTCACTTCTTATTTAGCTCCACATGTAGTTGGATGGGAATTAAAATATTTTAATCTAGCAACTCTTCCAGTCTTTCCAAATGTCATCAGATCAAATGAATCAAATTATAACTGTAGGATAAGTCATTTTGTGGGGGTTTATCTTCTAGAACATAATATGCGATATGACTAGCTAAACTTTAAATAGAATTGAATTACAATTCAACTTTTTTCAGCTTGGTAATATTAATGTAAAATATTTGTTAAACTTTGTAATTTCACACAATCAACTGTAGCTGCTAGAAAAAGGAAACAGATATTTACTTTATATCACCTGAAAGTTCATATATGCATGTTATTACTCAGGATAACTGATCAAAGGGAAAGACAACAATTAAAGAGGATAAATAAGAGACTGTACATGTTTATCTCCAACAATTAAGAAAGATAAATAGGAGATTAAAGCTGATAAAAATGTGGTACACCATCATAAAGATGGCGATGGAGGAGGAGACAATTTAATAGTGGAATAAAACTGATTCTTATTCAATAGTGTCGGAATGTTCAATTTATACCTGCACTGTGTGACGCACTGCAAAGTATCCTTTCTTTCCAGGTGGCTATCATACCTGAACGCATTTCCACTTTCTCTTAGCTGCTGCAAGGGTGTCTTGAAGGCTCTTTTGTTTTTTTTTCATGCTTTGCTGCCATTCTGCTCATGATAATGTGGTATTTCCAAACACAAAGACTGATATGCAGACATTTCAAGAGAGCCAGAACACAACCTGCCAGCCACCGTGGGATTTATTCTGACGCCTGACATTCTGGATGTCACTCAACAAATCCCTCGCTTCCTCTCACACTTTGCCTTTCTTTATGGAAGGTGCACATGCTTTATTTCAGGTCCCTTCTTTAAATGTGAATCCTTTGTCACACACACAGTCTTTATCTATCAGTGCAAAAAATCTCCCTCCTGCGTCAGTCACTCTGTGGATGACCAGTAACAATTGTTCAATTACTCTGAGGGAATCAGTAACTGGTTTGCGATCAGTGGGAGTCTTGGCTGTTTGAAAACCTGATTGAGAGGCTGCCAATCTGTAATGTAATCTGCATTAAATAATACCAGCATACCACAAAATGTGAGAACTGTACATACACAAATACTTTGGTAACTCTGAATGCATGACAGTCACCTAACATCCTGCAGCCAAGTGTGTGACAGAAAAGTGCCAAAGCCTGCCACCATGCTCTAAATCAATTCCTCGGTCTGAGCTTCAACCGACATTTTTTGCAGATTTGGAGAATTATGCATTCACAGGGAACTGTTTGCTTCTCTCAGTCACCCCGTCTCGTTCCGCAGTCAGCATACAGAACACAGTTAGCAGATGTTTGCTTGTATGCAATTATTAGTAATAAAGTGTGGCTCATGCAGAAGGGGAGGCATGGAAGGGGAAGGGAAACAGTAACAGCAAGAGAGGGTGGGCAAATGAAAAAAAAAGAAGAGTGCTGCTAAGTAGAGTAACCGTGTGATGTTGTTTAATGTCATGCACATGCAGGAACACACACAACAAGCAAAACCATAGCTTGATTTATATATGTAACTTAAGTACATCTCAGTTCTCTTAATTGCATCCATATTTCCTTCACTTGCATCTTTCCCTTGTGTCTTGAGCTTTGTTCACACTGCAGGCAAATCCAATTTGTTTCTCAAATTCGATCCTGAAGCCCTTCTGTCCACACTGTCATTTGCAAGTGATCAGATCAGATCTGTTTGGGCCACACATCATCGTTCTTTACCGACCTATCTGCATGGGTTGCTGTGGTTATGATGTAGCAGTCAGTATATACGTGTTGTTGTTGTTCTTCTGCAGTGTTATCGTGAATCCCTGGAATTCCGACTTCTTCCTGACGTTGGTTGTTATGTGTTGCGCAAGTGACTCAAAGGCCGCTCTAATATTGGATTTTTGAATGACCAGACTGAAGACACAACTGTAGAAATCAGATCGTATCTCAAACCACTTCCACATGCGGTTTGACTTGCAAAAATCAGATTTTATGTTGTTATTGCGGTTCAGACTTCATAAAATCAATCTGGATACAATCCAGATATGACAAAAATTGTATTTCTCGAACTGGGGATGCATAGAGAGATGCAAGGAAACCATAAAAAGGAGAGAAGAATAAAATAATGCTTTTACAGCCAAAAAAATATCCTTTTCTTTAGGGCATCATGTGAAATGATGTCCGTGTCTTATGACTACAGCTGGATCTGCTGTCTGTCAACTTAAACAACTCTAGAGACTTTTAAGTTTTTTGTCTGAACACATTTACACTGTGCTATTACTAAGAAAGGCACACAGTTATCACCGCCAGAGCAGCAGTGTTTTCTCTGTAACCTGTTACTCGTTTGACACACACCAACTGCAGTAATAACAACCTGCATTCAGTATCATTACTGTGGACTCTGTTCCTGCTCAGAGGCAAAGGAACTAGTTCTTCTGGCACACAGTGTGTGAGTTTTATTTATTTATTTATTTATTTATTTTTTTTTTATCATCTGCATTGATTGAAAGTCATTATTGAATAACACAGAATATAATGGTTTCTTCTGAGCACTGGAAAATTATTTATTAGACTCTTAATGTTTCAAGGAAAATTGAAATTATGTGACTCATTTTAATCTCGACACTCAGGAGTTATTAACATTACATGTGACGGAGTGGAAATGACAATAAATGAGTTCAAAGAGGGTTTCATGCTGAAAGACAGACTCTCCTACACTCATATTTTCCATCATAAAAGTTAATGGTAGGAAATAAGAGATCATGAAAAAAGAAAAATCTTTTTTAATAAATGAACAAAGTTAATTGGGATCCTTTGTTTCATCACACCTACAGCTGACAGATTTTACATGGATGGTGAATCAGACTTAATGTGAAATATAAAGCTTGCCTCAGTTCTGTTATCTGTTGTCACCCCTGTATGAAACTTCCATGAGGAACACTTTTGTGTAGCTTTTCCTCATGATCCTGTAACATTACTACTTGCTTATAGAGCTTATAGAGCAAAGGCCAAAGCCACTTAGAGATATCACAAATCTTTTTTGCTTTTCATATTAAGATAGAACCATGAATACATGTCCATCTCATATAAAAACCCTAAAAATGACTCACTGCTGAGGATTAAAAAAACAATACAAATACAAAGGCTGATTCAGTGAGCCAGTGAACCGCCTGGAAATTATCCAACAGATTTTGATGGTGATATAAGCAGAAATTATTAATCACACTTAGTCCATTACAGCTAAATTATTCATGGAATAAAAAGATTTTTCTATCGTCAGAGGAGCCTGTATGCGTCAAACCTAAATTAACTGTGAAACATGACTGAATTTTCCTTCAATTTTCACTATAAACTAGAGGAAAAAAAAACAAAAAACAAAAAACAAAAACCAACTACAAAAAACAAACACATACAATTTTTGCTGGATGGCGACCAGATGGTGACCTTGCAAAACTAACCCTTGTGCACAATATGTACAACTTGATAAATCTGTTTTGCATCCAGTTGGCTTTAATAATTCAGAACATTAACAATGCTGTTTCCCTAGACTTCTGGAAGTTAGTGAAAACCTCCATTTATTCCCAAACTTTTGTCAGTTTCTTTGCTCTGATATACAGTTATTACTAGTACTGGAATGCTAACAAAAGCTACGCTTATCTAAAAATCCCTAAACATTACAGTGAATGGTTAGAAGAAAGTCCATATAGTCTTAACACCTCTGTTTTATTGGTATGGTCTCTTAAGATAAAACATAGGTTTAATCTATTTCACCTTACATCTTATTTTTTTCTGCAACATTCACTGCATTACATGCACATTAATATCCAACCATTATTCTGAATTTGACAACATTCCAAATTTTCTGTGGGACATGTTGAAGAGATATTTAGATATTCTGAATCAGGCCTTATTCCAGAAAAAAAGCTATTTATGTGAGATATTCCATCATTATGCAGGCTTCCTTTAGTAGTGTAAACAAGGCATTCAGATTATGCATCCCATTTGGGATTTTTACCTCAGATGACATGACCTCTTGCCTGTTTATGGTCAGCTGTGTGCATAACTTTGCCAACAGTTTGAAAGGCTCAGGTAGATGCACGCTCAAAGGAAAAGTCAGCATTTTATCCACAGAGGAAACACACCTACCTTCAAAATTTATACTGTGCAGGAATCATTCCCTGGTATTTGTAAACACAGAGCACTCAAAGTTCCTCCCCGGTTCAATGAGCATGAGAGAGAGAGAGAGAGAGAGAGAGAGAAATGTGGTCAAGTGAGCTATAGTGTGAAAAAAGAGGGTGAGTGGTGCTGGCAAGAACAGAGGACAGATAAAACAATATATTCTGAATGATTCACAGTGGTTACACACAACCTTGCAGAAAGGGGCCACATTGCTGGATTTTGTGCAAATTCACAGCTTCATCCTGCCTGTCGTGGTTCTCTACACTGAAAGTGTGTGTGTGTGTCTGTCAAAAAGACACACCCACAGCAGAGCGCGTAGAGAAGGGACACAAAGTAGTGATGTGTTGGTCGCGAACAATCTGGCTCTTAGAGCTGGATATATGATGTGAACGATGGGAGCCGGCTCCTGATCGGGAGCCAATTTGGTTTTTCTCCTCTTTTTTCTGTTAAAGCCACACGTGATTGGTCAAGATGTGTGGTAGCGTCTGTGTGTAAAGACTAGCTAACTGTTACCTGGATGCTGCTTTTTTCTTTTTATTTTACACATTTGAATTTATATTTTGTTGTTATTCTCTAAGCTTTTCTATGTTGTTTCACTGTAAATAGTTAACAGTTTATAAATTATATTCATACAATCAAAGATTGGACCTTTTTGTCTAATTGATATGGGTCTTTGTTTTTGTACTTTAAATTTATTTTTTGCAGCACTCTGCCCCATGTTTGTTTGTATGTTGAGTAGATAAATAAAGCCATATAAATAATAAACATTTGAAATAATGTATGTTTATACATCAGTAATTCATTTTACACATAATTTTACATTATTTTTGGTAATCAATTAATTTAAGCAAAAAAAATCTGAGGAGCCATTTGGGAGCCAAAAGAGCCAGCTCTTTTTAGTGAGCCAAGCCAGAAGAACCAGCTCTCTAAAAAGAGCCAGAATTCCCATCACTAACACAAAGAAGCAGGGCCATAATTTAAGTATATAAAAATACAGCCTCATAACCTGGTCGCTGTACTACAAGTCCAAACTTAGCGATGCAAATGACAGAGGGAGGTATGTTTGGTAGACAGTATATGCACATTTACTTGTTTATAACAATTAAACTAGTGAAATATTCATTTTTCTCTTTTTCATTGGCACCTTAGCAGTCTTTTTTAGGATTAGGGGCAAAAAACTGGATAATTTGTGCATGTCAACATATTAACATAGAGCTAGTTTGAGCTCCTCTCTCTTGCATTCCTGCAAGTAACCACTTGCTACCTGTCGTCTCTAATTTTAAGTTTTACCGCACTTTTACCTTTTTAAATAAAAAAGTAATTGGCATATTCAGATACATTTTTTCTGCATTTTAAACTGCTGTTTGCCTGTATATGTGCAGTTTTTTTAGTTAATAAAAATCTACTCTTATCTTTAAGTCTTTCAGTTTTCATTAAGCTCTGCAGCAGGTATGAAAACACATCAAATGTGGAGAGATTATATATTTTAACTTTCTTTCCTCTCATATATATCTAGTTTAATCTCCGCTTTGGCTCCTTCTTCCTCATCACTTTCTCACTCGTCTTCTTGTCAGAACAATTTCTGTTTCAAGAGCTGTGAAATAATTTGTCATTATATTGCTCCATCTCTGAGATCCTCCTCTCCACAACCGCAAGGTCAGACACTGTAAAAGCCCTTCACAAAGGCTGCATACACATTTAGATCGCAGATAACAGGCAGCAGTCTTGGACAATGTTCATCTTCAGTGATTGACGATGATTAAATGTGACACTGCTGACTTTGGGCTGAATTACTTCAGTTTCAGTCCTGCCCCCCTGCTTTAATTTGGAGATGTGTCATTGAGATCATACATGGTCTAAATGGCTGAACAGAAGTAATGAAGCAGTTGCCTTAAGGTGCGTGCAGACCTCTCGACCGTAAGGTTACCAGCTGAAAACCAACTGGGAAAAATCTGCTCAAAGGAAAGATAAAGATTTGTGATTTCTCCTCCCAGAGCACTTACCATGAATGTGCCCTTTTAACAACAAACTTAAGCCACGAGTGCTCCACTAGAGCAGCTCAAAGACCATCTGTGCAAGCATGAGGATGTCCCTGCCTGATCTTACTGAAGAAGGAAACCTTCCCTTTAGAAATCCAGATCAAAAAAACAAAAAATAAACAAAATTAAAAACACATAATAGGCCAATATTAAAATGACTGAATGAAAGAAGGTGAAAATAAATTTATGGAGAAACTGTAACAAAAAACTAAGTTATGCTTTAAGACCAAAAATACCTTGTTTCCCCCATTTCTTTTACTTATTCAATAGCTTATTGCTACATGAGGGGTAAGACTGGTGAACCTGGTAGCAGACACAGACGAGGAATTGGGTAAAAAAAATATTTATTGCAGAGCGAAGCAAAGATGAGGTTCAGGTTTAAGGAAAGCTTGTGTTGATAGCCATGAACTGAGGCTGGAGCGGGGGCTGTCTGGGGCAGGGAAGCACATTCAGAGTGAGACCTGAGGACACCAAAGGGTTCCGGGGGAGAGGAGCATGGCTAAGGACAGAACATAAGGGCTTGACCAGACAAAGAATGAAACCAGGTTTAGAATAGCTAGTGCTACAAGAGAAAACTGCATAAGTTGGCTACTGGAGGACAAGCAACAAGAACTAAAGTAAAACAGCAAATCCTGTAATAAACTGGCTCGAAGCATAACAACACTACACCAACTTGTAGCAGAGTTTGTGATCCGGCAGAGTAGAAGTGGCAGAGTTGGGTTCTTATAGAGGCTTGATGACGGTGATGAGGTGCAGTTGTCATGCCTCTCCAGCACACCTGTATCCACTCACACAATCACAGAGACAGAGAGAGAAACAGCAGGTTTAAGATGAAAAAAAAATGTTAAACTCCTCCTGGTGTGTATGAAGCCCTAGAAATTTCCAAACAACAATACAATTTGTGTGATAGAGTATGAACAGGATAGGATTTCTGATAAAAAGTAAATTAATTCATAGAATTAAAAGGGATGGCAACACAAAAATGCATTCAGGTGCACAGAATGCACCCAGCTGTGAAAAAAGGTAAAGGGATGATAGAAAACATAAAGAAAACAGTGTAAGCAATAAGTGAAATATAACCAGACCACTCCTGAGCTGCAGCAGTCAGCAGAGATGACTCCCCTCCTGTGCTGGCCGCTGTTGCTGCCACCTCTTCTTACACAGCTGTCACTGGCAATGCAACTGAACCCAGAACAAGAACGCTGTTGTGCATCAGCATGTCTTCTCTGAACAAGAATTTAAATGAAAAGCTCTATTTTCTTTGACAGAGAGGAAATCCTTAAGATTTTCATGTCAAGATGGCACAATGCCAGCAAAGACATCACAATGTGACTCTCAGGGTATGAAGTGTTAGACATGACAGGGATGCAGAGTGACTGGGAAGACAGATACACAAGAATCATGGGGATGTAGAATAAAAAAAGAAATCTGGGTGCTGTTGAGCTTGCAGTTTAGAAAAGCCATATTTCATGCAAATCCTGCTTGCAGTTATCTAGAGACCTGTGAGCATTCAGTCACATTCCCAACTCGATTTTGTCAATGATTGTATTTGCACAGATTACTCAGGGGATCCAGTATTTTGATCACTTGTATTTTATTTGTGTCTCTTGTGTTGTTTTTCTCATGAGTTGGTGCGAAATGGACAGTGAAGGAAAGCAGCATCTAGAAAATGCTGCTTTTGATTTTTTGTGCTATAAACACCATTACAAATGTACAAAATATAGATTTAAAGTACCGTATTTTCCGCACTATAGGGCGCACTGTATTATAAGGCTCACTGTCAATGAATGGTCTATTTTTGAACTTTTTTCATATATAAGCCGCACCGGAATATAAGGCGCATTAAGCGAAA
>JAPZDV010000136.1:0-15255 GCA_029814665.1 Acanthurus lineatus
ACACCCACCTTGGATGATTGAAAATATACCCTTAGGTCAGTTTCAGAGGCTCAAAAGAATCTTTGACTCTGAAGCAGATTTTGAGAGACATGCTCAAGATATGAGTACCAGGTTTAAGAGAAGAGGTTACAAACATAAGACTATTGATAAAGCATATAATAAAGCAAAAAAGCTCACAAGAGAACAACTTTTGGTAACTAAGCAAAAAACACAAGATCCTAATCAAGTCTATTTTGTGACACAGTATGGGAATCAGGCCAAATGCAAACAAATCACAAAAAGAAATTGGGAAATTTTGAGAAGTGACAGCTTCCTTAGAGAGGTTCTCCCAGACGCTTCTACTGTCAGCTTCAGACGAACCCCCACCCTTAATGATAAATTGGTGAAGAGTCATCTCACTTCAGCTCCCCCAAAAACACGGCTTAGTATGAGAACAGGAAATCACAAATGTGGCAATTGCAATCATTGTGATAATATGATCAATGCCAATCACTTCACAGACGTTACTTCAGGTTGCAGATATGATATTAAATCATTAATAAATTGCAACACTACGTTTGTTGTGTACAGACTGGAATGCCCGTGTGGCCGGTTTTACATTGGGAGAACGAAACGCAGACTGAAGGTACAATTAGCTGAGCATAAACATGCCATCAGGACAGGTAACCCCCAATATCCTATGGCTTTACATTACAAGGAGACCCACAACAGCAGTTGTAATACCTTGAAGATCTCAGGCATAGAACATATAGCCAGTTCAATAAGGGGAGGAGACAGGCTAAAAAGGCTCCTACAGCAAGAATCCTTTTGGATATATACTCTGAAAGCTACACAATACCCAGGCCTGAATGGTGAACTCGACTTCTCCCCTTTCCTCTGACTTAGGTGGGATCTAGCCCTCTTGGCTTATTTGTGCCCTCCCTCAGCTTCCTGACTGAAAAATCCTTATTGTTTAATCTGTTTATCTCTGACGATTTTTATCCAATGTGAAGGTTTATAGTGCTTGAAATGTCCTGTATTGTTGTTTGCTTGTATACTATGTCTTGCTCTGTTTTCCTTGTTTGTTCAAATTTTGAATTCTGCAATCTTTGTCTTTAAGGTTCGCCCAGTCATGTGACCTCTCTCTATATATAGGAGGATACATATGGGCGGCCATCTTTTATCAGCCCTGATGAAAGCCCACAGGCCGTAACGCGTCGACTACAGTTTTTAACTTGTTTGGCCATGCTGAAATAAAGGCTTATTAACCTCAGCCCTACTCTGAGTGCCTCAGTTCCTACAAGAAACTGGAAGTCTTTCTTTCTTGAGTTTTGTACATTTGGATTTGGTTTATGTTAACTTGTATTGTACATACTACTCAAAAATTTATGTTATTGTGGGATCAAATGTAATGTCAGTAGTATATAGTGATTATCCTTGATGTTAATGGCTTACACGATCCAATTAAAAGGGGTACGTCATTGCAAAGATGAAAAGGGAGAAGCTGTATGTAATATTCTGGCAGGAGACTCATCTTAGCTGTATTGAGTATGAAAAGTTGAAAAAGTAGGTTTTAAAAATATGTATGTCATACAAAAAGGAGAAAAAAAGCCTTCAGAGTTTTAATATGTGGTGGAGACTGGAATTTGCAGCTTCAACCTAAATAATGATTGATGTATGGGAGGATTTTCACCTGACAGAACAAGACTAGATTACAACCCAGTATATGATTGGTCCCATTTGGTGAGCCAGTGTGCTGCAGCTTCATTTTCAGGCATTTTCCACAGGCTTATTAGCTCGTAGCAGTTAGCTGGAAGCTAGTTTGCTAGCATGGCAACATGAACTTGGATGGCCATTGTTTTATCATATCATACCTTTTATTACTTAGTGGTGAAAGAAACAATGACAAACTACTGAATGTAAAGTGGAGGCTCACTCAGGTAAAAGGACACCACTGCTGTCGGTGCTCACAAACTGTTAAGTTATAGTACAATAGAAGCAATCTACCTACCTTGAATAGTGTTATATTGAAGTGTGGATGGACAAACAGGGAGTGAGTGAAGAGAGCAAACCTTGTTTGTCCATTGGAAAGATTCAGCTATTGTAGAACACACTAAGCTCACTAAACTATGCTCAGCCAGCTAACCATCCAGCCAGTCAGTCACTCAGTCAAACAGGGGCACAGCCATCCCAATTTACATTCTACTCAGCGAGCCATAGTGTTTATTCAAGATCACTCTGGCAACTTAATGCGAGTTTCTTGAAAAACAACTGTAAAGACTACGTGGACAACAACAATAATTGAGGGGTGTGGCCAAGTGTTTTGTGGCATGCTGAAAGATCAGTGATCAGCGAAGAGCTCATAACTTTTACATCAATAGAAAAGTGAAAAGATATTTAAAAAGAGCTGTCAAATTTGCAAGAAAATATAAGTTTTAAAAAAGTAAGGTGAGAAACCCTATGTATATGTTTTAATGAACTAAAAAACAAAAAAATGAACAAAACGTATGAGGAAAAAAATGTGAAAGAAGCAATTTTTGTAGACAAAAATGAAGTGCATTTACACTAATCACTGAACTGAACTGAACATAGACTTTAAACTATATGTGATAATATAAGTTAAAAGATTAAAACATAGAACCACAATAATTGGATGAAGACCAGACAGGCTTTGTACATGACAGGCAGACATGAGACAATATGAGACAAATGTTACACGTAATTGACAATGTGATTAAGAAGAATAGGAGTGCCGTGGTAATTAGCTTGGACATGGAGAAAGTGTTCAACTCAGTGTGTTGGGAGTACGTACCTGTACTTGGTGCTAAGAAGATTTGGATTTGTACGACTTCATGAGCTGTATTGAAACTCAATGCTCCTTTTTGAATGTTGGAATAAAAATGAATGGACAACTTTCCTAGCTTATCAATTTAGAAAGAAGCTGCCGTCAGGATGCACACACAGCCCTTTCCTATTTGCTCTATTTATTGAGCCCTTAGCCTTATTTGGGACTTTGAGCAGAAGAGTTGTTTTTATATGGGCAATGTGTTGTTGTTGTTGTTATTATTATTATCAAAATACCATTCTTTAAAGTTATGCCAAGCAGCATAAACATTTCTGTTGTAAGCTAGACAGTATTTTTCTTCTCAGAAATAAGTTATCACATTTCATTTATGGAGATAGTATTGCACTGGTTCTGTTTTTGATTGAGCAAACTGTTTTCTAACTTTTTGCAGGGTTGGAAGAGTGTCTGGTATACAAATCTTAGTAATAAATAGATTTGGTGTTAGGCATTTTCTCTAGATCTAACAAAGGGCCCATATGATTACCTTTGTAAGGGGAATCTTATGGACTTATGGGTATGAAAGACTCTTGCTGTAAGAATCATTAGAAAACCAAGATACCAAGAATAGTTAGAGCCCGAGCCCTACTGAGGAAGGGCTCTATTGTTTTTGTACTGTTTCTTTCTTTTTTTAGAGCCCGAGCCCTACAGGGGAAGGGCTCTATTGTTTTTCGTTCGTTTTTTCTTATTAGAGCCGGAGCCCTACCTTCTTCGTATTATTATTACGCCACTTTAACCCTTAATTTGACCCCCTGAACATGCTCAAAAACTCACCAAATTTGGCACGCACACCAGGTCTGGTGAAATATTTGATAAAATGGAAAAACTTACCCCCAAAGTGCAAATATGTGCTCTCTAGTGCCACCTAGGCACACAAAAACGGCCCCTGGGGCCCACAGGAATGTAGTAGAGAGACCAAACGAAAGACGAATTGTAGAACTAATCAAAGTCTAAAAATCACGCGCTGGTACCCCTGACCTAAAATCAACAGGAAGTCTGCAATTTGATTTTCAAAATAAAATTGACGCCCAAAATTTCACTTTGAACAAAAATTATCTCCTCCGAGGGCATATATGGTAGCACCTTTAAAAGCTAATAGATGACTAAGGACACAATGCTTATCAAAAATTTAGGGGGATTTCGTTGTTTGTCGAATCGTTTGGATTTGTTTTGGAACTTTCTGTGTGTTCCTATTAAAGTAAATGGGAAAATAAGACACTTGTGCCGAATAAAAGAGAACAACCATTCCTACTAGAATATGAAAAGTTTGTGTAGATTTGAAAAAGTTTGTAGGATCTGTGAGGAGTTTTTCGAAAATTGTTTTCTCATTTTTCTCTCCTCTTCAACTGTCTTAGTCATGTGACACACTCTAGGCACTGGAACATTCTGCAGTACACACCCATTATAAAACTGTTAAACTAAAACTGTGATAACTCAAAAACAGTACAACATAGCAAAAACATGTAAATACAAGATTTATAGATCAAAGTCTTGTGACCCATTTAAAGTTTTAGTAAAGTCTGTAGCTCAAACTATGTTTGACCAGTCTAAGCTCAAACAGGTGTGGGTTTGATGGATTTCTCCATTGATTTAAATGAGGATTTCTCTGTCTGCCTACATTTTTGTCTGATCCCCACACAGATGCCAGTACTCATGTCCATCGAACCTTGATCTGATCGCAAGGACTTCCTCTACCTTTCAAATTAAAAGCATCAACCCCTTTCAAAATAAAAGCTCTTATTTTTTCCAAAAATGACCCAAAATACCTTAAAAATGGATTAATTGTCTACGGATCAAAGTCTTGTGACTCATTTAAAATCTGAGTGAAGTCTGTAGCTCTAACTTTGATAAAGCAGTCCAATTTCAAACAGGTGTGGGTTTGGCTGAAATCTCTATCGATTTACCTATAGAGTTCTCTAAGCCTGCATTTAAGTCTGATCACCACACAGCTGCCAGTACTCACGTCCATCAAACTTTGACCAGGTCACTAGGTTATCCTCTTCCTTTCAAAAGTCCCACTTTCAAAATAAAAGCACCGAACTCTTTCAAAATAAAAGCTCTTGATTTTTTGAAAATTGACCCAAAATACCATAAAATAATTTTAAAAATGGAAAAAATTCATTAATTGCCTACACTTTAAGGCAACTGATACCTACCCCAAAGGGCCAGAGTGTGAGGGCTCTACCAACGCTGATTGCAGCTTTAATTTTAATTTTTTTTATTTATGTACAGTATATCTTTCAACATGGTCAAATTTCCACATGGCTTATGTGTAAATTAAGACAGAAGTCTTTGTGTCCTTTAGTAAAAAGCGTTGCTCTTATTCTGCTGTCTCTGTCTTTGCAGTGGATTAACAGTCGTACACTGGTCCTGGTAGACAGCTGTGAAAAGCTGCATGTTGTGGACCGACCGAGTCAGGAAGTGCTGGAGACTGTGGACCTGGAGCAGGTGCAACTGGTCTATAACAGCCGACATTTCAAATCACTAGCCACTGGAGGAAATGTCTCTCAAGCTCTGGTGAGGGATTTACTGATGGGGATGTGTGACTAAGTTACATTTTACCTTTAGTTAATTTAACTGTACCTCTGTCTGTGTTCCAGGCTTTAGTTGGAGAAAAGGCTTGCTATCAGTCTGTCTCAAGCCATGCAGGACAAATTGTCTATTTGGGCACCAAGGTACTGTTGTCGATTATAAACACAATATCTTAGGAATGCCTGCAGATTTTTTTTTTTTTTTTCAAATTTGGCACATATGTCCACTTGGCTCAATGATGAACCTTAAAAGATTTTTTTGATCAAATATCAAGGTTAGTGTGACTTCAAAAAACATGTTTTTCTGCGAATCAAGAATTCACACCTTTTCTATGACAAAATTTCATGCAAATGTTTTATGAAAAAAATTATGAAATGGTTATATTTAATTTCTAATTGTTCAAAAGTTCTAAAAACATCAAAATTTTTTGCAAAATACACCTTTATTTCCATTTCTTTTACCCCATAACTCAGAAAAAGAAGAGGAAATAACACCCAACATTCTTCATTTACTGGATTGTTCCCTATTCTCCTCAGAAATGGCTAACTTTACCTCTATAGTCATTTTTGTACTTATCTGGATTTGAATCAGAAAAGGCCTGGGCCTCTGAGATGACTCAGAGATTTCTTCCACATTAAACAATCATTTTTACCCTCTTACACACATATATCATATGTCATAGATAAGTCAGATATGGAAGGGCCATATTTTACAACCACTAACCAGGATTTATTCTAATTTAACAGCCTTACTTTATAGGTGTCAGTATTCTCCACCAAGCAACACTTAAATGCTCTGGGACTCCATGAAGCTTAATACATTCTGGTCTGATATCTTAAACACAATTGTGAAAAGCAATGCTTTTAGTTTCTAGCCTCTTGTGGATCTTGTTTCAAGCCTAAAGCTTGAAGTCATACAACAACTTTAACCTTAGGGGCAAGGCAACTTAATCTTCTAAAATGCAAACATTTTACCTCTGACTCATAAAAGGTAGATTTAAAACTAAAGCTGGTAAGGAGAATAAAAGTTTAATAGTAAGCTAGTAGTAGTGTGAGAAAAGAGAAATTCATGGTTCTTAAACAAATAGACTGGAGATTAGAACTGAGACAGATATGGACTCAAGAAAAAAGAAAGTTATGTGTTGTTGGGCAACTGGTGGAAGAGGTTTGACCAGTAAGCCAGATGCTGTCATAAGAGAATGAAAGATTGATTGCCTGAAAGAAAACAGAACAAAGCTGAATTGTACAGCAGTATGACTTGCAATTGCATTTGTCACACACTGGGTCAATATTTGTTCAAGCCAAGTGGCTCGACTATAATTTAGGGATATGGAATTTTACAGACTGATTTAAAGACAGAGCATCAATCTTGATCCTTTTTCTTTTTTCTTTTTTGACAAAGTAAAGTAGTTGAAAAAGAGGACTTGCTGGGTCTGCCGGCAGTTTATTTACTTGGTAGTGCGCCCCAGGTCATACACTTTTATACATAGTGTAAATGCTTAATTAGCATTCATCAATAATTTGCTCTCAGTTATTTGATAGTAAATAATCCATCCATCCATCCATCCATCCATCTTCTTCTGCTTATCTGGGGTCGGGTTGCGGGGGCAGCAGCGTAAATAGGGAAGCCTAGACTTCCCTCACCCCAGCTACTTCGTCCAGCTCTTTCCAGGGGATTTCCAGAGACGTTCCCAGGCCAGCCAAGAGACATAGTCTCTTCAGCGTGTCTTGGGTCTGCCCCAGGGTCTCCTACCAGTGGGACGTGCCTTGAACACCTGAACAGAGAGGCGTCTGGGAGGCATCCTAATTAGATGCCTGAGCCACCTCATCTGGCTCTTCTCAACACGGAGGAGCAGCGGCTCTACTCCGAGCTCCTCCGGATGACCAAGCTTCTCATCCTATCTCTAAGGGAGAGCCCAGCCACCCTATGGAGGAAACTCATTTTGGCTGCTTGTACCCGCGATTTCGTTCTTTCGGTTACTACCCAAAGCTCATGACCAAAGGTGAGGGTAGGAACGAAGATCAACCGGTAAACAAAGAGCTTTGCCTTCTGGCTCAGCTCCCTCTTCACCATGACAGATCTGTGCAGAGTCCGCATTACTGCAGACGCTGCACCGATCCACCTGTCAATCTCCCGCTCCATCCTTCCCTCACTCGTGAACAAGACCCTGAGGTACTTCAACTTCTCCACTTGGGGCAAGATCTCATCCCCGACCTGGAGAGGGCACTCCACAATGCCCTGGCTGTGCCTAGAAATTCTGTCCATAAAAATTATAAACAGAATCATTGACAAAGGACAGCCCTGGCGGAGTTCAACCCTCCCTGGAAACGAGTCCAACTTACTGCCAGTAATGTGGACAAAGCTCTGGCAACAGTTGTACAGGGAATGGACGGCCCATATCAGGGGGTCCAACACCCCATACTCCTGAACCCCTCACAGGACTCCCCGAGGGACATGGTCAAACGCCCTCTCCAAGTCCACAAAACACTTGTGGACTGGTTGGACAAACTCCCATGCACCTTTGAGGACCCTGCTGAGGGTGTAGAGCTGGTCCACAGTTCCACGACCAGGACGAAGACCAGTACCCCTGAATAGACCTTACCAGGGAGGCTGAGGAGTGTGATCCCCCTGTAGTTGGAACACACCCTCCGGTCCCCCTTCTTAAAAAGAGGGACCACCAACCCAGCTTGCCAATCCAGAGGCACTGCCCCTGATGTCCATGCGATGTTGCAGAGTCGTGTCAACCAGGACAGCCCCTCAACATCCAGGGCCTTGAGGAACTCTGGACGGATCTCATCCCCATAGATGGGAGATTCCACTCCCATGTCCCCAGGCCCTGCTACCTCACAGGAAGGCGTGTCAGTGGGATTGAGGAGGTCTTCAAAGTATTCCTTCCACTGATCCACAATGTCCAGTACCTGTCTGCTGCCTCAGGAGTCCCACAGGCCAAAAAAGCCTGATAGGACTCCTTCTTCAGCTTGATGCTATCCCTCACTGCTGGTATCCACAAACGGGTTCTGGTATTGTCGCCACAACAGGCACTGACCACCTTACAGCCAAAGCACCCATCGGCTGCCTCAACAACGGAGGCACGGAACATGGTCCACTCTGACTCAATGTCCCCCGCCTCCCACGGGACATGGTCGAACCTCGAACCCGGAGGTGGGAGTTGAAGCTCTTTCTGACAGGAGACTCTGCCAGACGTTCCCAGCAGACCCTCACAGTACGGTTGAGTCTACCAGGTCTGACCAGCCTCCTCCCCTACCATTGGAGCCAACTCACCACAAGGTGGTGATCGGTTGACAGCTCTGCCCCTCTCTTCAGTCCGACAACACGTCTACTGCAGCCTAGGGTGTTCTGGTGCCAAGTGCACATATGGACACCCTTATTCTTGAACATGGTATTCATTATGAACAATCTGTGATGAGCACAGAAGTCCAATAACAAAACACCACTTGGGTTCAGATTGAGGGGGCCGTTCCTCCCAATCACACCCCTCCAGGTCTCACTGTCGTTGCCAATGTGAGCGTTGAAGTCCCCCAGCAGAACGAGCACCCCTTCTAAGGAATCCAAAAAGGGTGGATACTCTGAGCTTCTGTTCGGACCATAGGCACAAACAACAGTCAGGATCCTTCCCCCCACACGAAGGCAGAGGGAGGCACCCTCTTGTACCAGGGTAAACTCCAACATACAGGGGCCGAGCCGGGGGGCAATAAGTATTGCCACCCCTGCCCGGCGCCTCTCACCAGTGGCAACTCCAGAGTGGAAGAGAGTCCAACCCCTCTCGAGAAGACTGGTTCCTGAGCCTTTGCAATGTGTTGAGGTGAGGCCGACTATATCTAGCCAGAACTTCTCAACCTCGCGCACCAGCTCAGGCTCCTTCCCCACCAGAGAGGTGAGATTCCACGTCCCTAGAGCTAGCTTCTGCAGCCGAGGATCAGACCGCCAAGGTCCCCACCTTTGGCTGCCACCCAACTCGCCATCGAGCCCCACCCCCAGGCCTGGCTCCAGGGGAGGGCCCTGGTGACCCGTGTCTGGGCGAAGGAAACTCAGAACCATCACCCATCATTAAGGGGTTTTATGAGCTACACTTTGTCTAGTCCGTCCCCTAGGACCTGTTTGCCATGGGTGACCCTACCAGGAGCATAAAGCCCCGGACAACTGAGGTCATAGGATCATTGGGACACGCAAACCCCTCCACCACGATAAGGTGGTAGTTCAGGGAGGGGATAGTAGATAAAATATCCAAAAAATTAGTACTGGAGCACACGGTTGATATTGGCCATTTATTCTGGTGTGAGTTGACTGACGTTTTGACCAAAGTCTTTCTCAAAGTCAAAGAGAGGACAAAGGCATGAATGAGGAGTTTAAATATCCTTCCTACAGAGGGTTGACAATTTCTTGTTTGATAAAGAAATGATGACTTTATGCTTCAACTTCTTTCTACACACACAATCAAGTATGAACGAATCATTTAGAAAAAGATAAAAACTATAGAGTCTCTCACAAGCATACAACATTACATGAGAGGAAGAAAACAATCACAATATAATAATATACATTTACAGAAAACATTAAAGGTTCATTTCTTTATTTAAGCCCAACAGTTTCATGGTATTGAGTGTAAAAATCCAAAGGGCTTCTCTGTGGAGGAGTTTTTTGACAATATCTCAGCCTCTTGGTGAAGGGATGATCTTTTTTATTCCACAGAATCTGAGAGAAGCCACTGGGCCATGTTTTGCCTGTTCATAATGACATGCTAAAACATTAGTCAATGTGCACCAGAATGAATGGCCTAAATTAACCTTGTGCTGATTTTTGATTGCTCATCCCCTTTTACTGAGAAGCAGCATATATAACAACAGGCCTAGCTGACCAGTCAGACATGTCACTGCCCCCAAATCAATAAAAAATTTCACAGAGAAAAAGACTGGTGATTATTATATGCTTCAGCCTGAAGTTACGTTACAGGGCTAGACAAAGCTCAGACAGTGAAGCAGGGCTGTAACTTAGTGGCTTAACACATAGGAACTTATTTACAACATTTTTCAAATTAAGCACAGGACCAAATCACCCTCTTATAAGATAACATCTACTTAACATCAGACAGTTAGGGTAGTGGACATTTAGTTTATTCTACTATAAACCTGGATGTAAGCTACTTCTTGCAGCTTGTGTGTTAAGAGCGCTGTCATGTGATGCCCAGAGGATATTGCACTAAAGGGCAACACAACGTTGAAAATAATATATTCAGATTTTTTTTTAATTCACTGTATTTTGTTTAACTAGAATTAGCCTACTTGGGGAGTAGGTGTCTAAATAAATGAGAATACAAATCAAAAATCAGCTAATCAAAACTAAGCATTCACCAAGACAGCGGTATAATGATATATGTTAATTTATTTAATTTCTTTCCTCTTCTGTGTCCCATTCTTTGAAGGTGTTGTATTTTCGAAACAGTTTAAACAAAATATTATAATCAGCCAGTGCTGTTTTCCTTTTCGTGGTCAAGTTCTCAAGTCAGCGTTGTTTATTGTACTTGCTGAGGAGGCTATGCTTTTACAACTATGTGCTTTCATGTTGCTATGGTTACAAGTTTGGTGGAGGATGAATTGGGAACAATGAATACACTGGGCTGTTTAACAAGTGGAAGGTTATTGATTACAGGTTGTTAGTCTCGTCTCGTGGACAAACTTCATACCCATGATATATTGCTTCCGTTTCTATCTTAGATGAATTTATGTATACTTTTAAGCGTTTGATAATGTCTGTTCACAAGTAATCCTAATCTAGTAAAATCCACAAGCTTAAATTCTGTGTGTGTGGGAAAAAAATACTGTTAACAATCTGCAGTTGTTGGGTTTTTTTTTATTCTGTCACATTGTAATATTCTCTTATCTTGCAGTCCGCTCACATCATGGCTTTGAGGAACTGGAAAGAGGTATGTATAATATTTCAAGTAATTAGGAGTAAAAACTTTATTATACACACATTGGAGCTCTGCACACTCACTTATTATGAGGAATTACATTACTCAATTACATATTGCTCTGAATTCTGTGTGCCTCACAGTTTACCTAAAACAAAATACACTACAGAGTTGTCAACGTAATATAGTACATACCCAGGTAATAAAAGCCAAGTGGCTGAGAAAATATCAAATCGTCCTCCAGGCCCTTTATTGCAAAACATCCTTCAAGTTTACTTTCACACTATTTTATGTTTAACATATGCATTAGTTCTCCTCTACAACAATTACACAATTGCAGAGAATATGACCCCTGATTTATGTTGCGTTTTGTCTTTGTCTGTACCCAGCGCATAGATTGCCTGCTGAAGCAGGAACGTTTTGTTGAGGCTCTCTCTCTGGCCTGGTCTTTTCATGAGGGTACTGCTAAGGCTGTGGTTGGTGGGTATAATGTATTTGATACATCTAGTCACCTATGAGCCATTACCATTACACAAAAATTACCTAAATAAAATACAAAGGGCTATAGACATTGCTTGGTTCAACAATTTTAGACAATACACGATAACTTGAACAGCAAAATAAAGTATTGCCAATATGACTATCACAGACATTTATTGATGTTTTAACTCTACATCAGATGCAGCCACTTAACACACATTAAGCAAAAAGCCTGCATAGGCATGAGATTCTTAGAGTGGTTGGACCTCATAATGAGCCTGTAATGAGATGCCCTACTGTCTTGAAGGCCATCCTGGCCAACTTTACTGGACATTTGGTTGTAACACTTTGATGGAACATTAGCCTCAATTAGACAGAGCTGCCTTAGATGAATGTTGGATTACTTAAGTGCTTAACTTGGGTCTTCTTGCAACATCTCTTGGTCTAGCTGGTCTGGCCATATTGCAGAAGGAGGCCTTGGACTGTGATTGTCTCAAGTTTTGCTGATCTTTGTATAAGCCCTAAGCTTCCTTTTCCATGGATGATGAAAGTCTTTCTATCCTACATTTTACATGCATCAGCAGTGAATGCAAAAAAGGATAAAAGTAAATAAAAAATGTGCATGTGTATTTTTTGATGGAACTACTGGCTGTTGCATCTGTACAAATCATCGCCAATAAGCCCAGACATGAAAAAGTGAGGTGTGTATGTTTGTAACCAGCCAGATGAGTCAACTGTTGTTGGGACACACTGCCCGAGAGGGGCCCACCAAATAGCCTATGTTGGGACACTGTGTAAAACAGGTGCTTTAAATATATTAGGGTTAGCTATAAATATAATTAATAATTAAGTTAAGTAATAGGATTTAATTTACATTAAACCCACCTCAGCGCACCATCCTTAAAAAGGGAAATAGCCAAATTATTAAACTCTAAAATGTAACTTAGCAATAAACAAACCGAGCCATAGGATTAAGCTCAAAGAAAACATTCAGTCAAATCACTGCAACAGAGACAGAAGTTGAACTTAGCTTAGCTATCTTATGCTAGGTTATGCCCAGTTATGTTTCCAAGTCTTTAGAGGGAAGAGATGTCCTTTTTGGTGTGTTGCTTTGCCATATCCATTTAGCTGCAGGCTTGTGAAGATGTCCAGTCCAGTAAACTCTAGGTCTGTGAGGCTTCCTGATGGGTTGCAGGCTGGCCTGGCCCCCTGGACCCTGTGTATCTCAAGACCACTGGTTACCCCTTTATTCCTCAGTCTCAGCTAGCCTACAGTGCTGACTTAATTTGTTAGCTCCTAGTTGATCCTTCAGCAGGCTCTTGCACAGCTTCAGTTCAGAGTAGAAGTTCAGAGTAGCGGTCTGCATCGAGCAGGATTGCTAGAGAAGCTGCTTTGAGGGTCCTCTGCTTCAGGGGAGAGCGCTGTTCTGACCCCTACTCAGGAAGGGCCAAGAAAGAGGAGCTGCATTGTTACCCACTCTGGGGGTCAGTAAAGAGAAAGCAGAGATAGCTTTTGTTGACAGAGTTCTCACCCAGGTGTGAAACTGGAGAATTCTGAGATTTACTGTTTACTGTACTTATATAGTACTTTTCTTATCTTTCAACTACTGAAAGCACTTTACAATGCAAATCAGCTTTCACCCATTCACACAAATTTATACACTCATGCCAGGTTGCTTCCTTACAAAGTGCCAACCTGTTTATCAGAAACCCATACACATACATTCACAGAGACAGCCAGTGTGCAACAAGGAGCTCAGTATTGTCCCCAATGACATTATTTCGTGAAGATTGGAAGAGCCAGGAATCGAATCACTGACATAGTAGTAGACAACCCACTCTACCTCTACCAGTCCTCTGAAATTTTGAAACTCTAAACTAGAAGAGATTTGTATATAAGAGTAACAAATGTAACTAAGGTTTTAAGAAGTCTAGATAACCACATGAGAGATTTAGATTTAAAAAATGCACTACTATTAACACAGCAGCGCACAGGTAACTATTTTTTATTTTTTGAGAATTATTAGTTATTGTTCATTCATCCAACCACGCTCCCCAGTCATGGTATCCCCAAAGACAAGACAAGAAGGAGGGAAGAAGAGTACAAGAGAGGGAAAAGGGAGAACAAATAGAAGAGGGGAAAGGAAAGAAGGAAATAAAGAAAAAGGTGTACCTAATTATGTCACTTCCACTGTGTTTGCTGTTTTTGTCCTTTTTTTCTTTGGTTTGCAAGGAGCGGGGGTTTTCTCCTCCTTTGCTTTCTCCAGACCCTGGAAAGGAAGCCATATCTAATGAAATATATTAGATACTGTGTACTGATGTGTGTGTATGAGATTGTGTGGTGAACAAACAGAAGGTAATTTTAGAGATTCAGAATGGAGGTTCTTGAACAAATGAACCTAAAAACAAGATAGTAGAGTCAAAGATGTCCACCAAAACCATGTAACTGGTGGAGGAGGTTAACAAAGCTTTCCTTGACACACACACACACACACAGACAATAACAGAATAAGCTGATGATGACAACGATCCCTCCTTTCACATTTTAGGGACGGCTGTCTGTATTATGTATTGGTAAAGATCTATCAGCATACAACAAACTTGTAGAATGTATAGTTATTACATCAGTCCTGCTGCCAAAATGATGCAGTTAACTGCATAGGAAACCACAGGTAAAACATTGGTTTTTAATCTACCGTTCAACTTTAAAATCTCGGTCTATTTTGCTTCCATGTCTACTTTCACTCCAATGGAAAGAAAACTTCCAAAAAATACACATTTATAGTGGTTCTCAGTTCGATCAGCCACCGATTTATATCGGCTGATTTTCACTCCAAATAACTCAAAAGGCCATCGCCAAATTACCCAATCAAAAAGAAATCTCTCTTATATACAACTACACACTTAACGTATGCTTGCTTTGGAATTTTGAGTTAACTGTAAGATTGTACTAAAGTTCAGAGTCAGACTTAACTTAACATATTTTATTTTGATACACCTTATGTGAACGTTGAATTTAGAGTTTTATTCATAATGGGACTCAGGTTCAGAAAATACTTGTGTTTTTTGTTATTCTTTATGTAGGCATATAGAAAATATATGGAATTTCCTGATTTCTTTGAATTTTACTGTAGACATCGGGTCTAAGGAAAGATTGTTTGTACTATATTTTACAGTAGCCTACTACCCTCTTTGATATCTTGTTTAATCAAGATCGGGCCTAAAAATCCAGATCAGAGCACTCCAAATTTAGATGGTGTTTGTTTAAATACCCTCTGTTTGCATCTGTAGATTTCTCCTAAATCACCAAAAATTGTTATGTTTAAATCAGCATATTTAAACATAACAATTAAGGAGGACATACTTTCTTCACTTAAGTATTTAGCTGGGGAAGTTCTTTGATGATTCATCGAATCACAACAAAGTTGTCTCAAGACACTTTACATATAGAGCATAGCAAGACCACACTCTATAATTACATTTATGTTTTAGAT
>JAPZDV010000137.1:0-15188 GCA_029814665.1 Acanthurus lineatus
AGTGAGTCAGTTGATGGGTGAGCGAGTGAAGCAGGTGACGGGCGAGCAGTGAGTCAGGTGACGGGTGAGCGATTGAGTCAGGAGACAGGTGAGCGGGTGAATCAGGTGACAGGTGAGTGAGTGAGTCAGGTCACGATGAATGAATGAGTCAGGTGACAGATGAACAAATGAGTCAGGTGACGGATGAGCGAGTGAAGCAGGGGACAGGTGAGTGAGTGAGTCAGGTCACGATGAATGAGTGAGTCAGGTGACAGATGAACAAATGAGTCAGGTGACGGATGAGCGAGTGAGTCAGGGGACAGGTGAGCGAGTGAATCAGGTGACAGGTGAGTGAGTGAGTCAGGTCACGATGAAAGAGTGAGTCAGGTGACAGATGAACGAATGAGTCAGGTGACAGATGAACGGATGAATGAGCTGCTGTGTTGCTGTCACTTGAGGTTCTGCAGGTTCGTCTTGTGAAGAACTCGATGTGTTTGAATGAAAATGGTCTCGTAACGTGAAGCGGAGTGAAGTTGCGTCTGTAAATTCAGATTAAAGCGCGTCGACTCTGACGTGAAGCTTTTTGCACTCACACCTTCCTTCCTCCCTCCTTCCCTCCCTCCCACCCGCTCGCTCGCTCGCTCGGCGTCACAAACACTCGAGCCGTCAGGGAGGCTCAGTGAAGGAGTGTGTGTGACGGTAATCCCTTCACACCAGCCTGAGCTTCACAGATGGACGAGAGGTCAGAACGAAGGCCGAGCTGAATTATTGACGAGCAGCAGGTCAGATCAGGTGTACGTGATCAACGACGGAGCGGCACAGCTGGGGATTACCGCCGCTTCACCGGGGATTACCACCGCCATAACAGCCCCGTGTTATTCAGTGTCAGCACTGATTCTGTCAGTTTGTCCTTTTCACAGAAACACCAAACCTCTCTGTGGTTACAGGCAGCGAATCTGGGAACTTCCTCTGGGCTTTTCACAGTAAAAGCCTGGCAGGAAAAGGAGGGCTTAGTGACAGTTTGGTGACAGATATGAGTCACTGGTGTGGGTGTTTCCCCATCGGCTGCTTCTCTTTCTACGTCATCAGGGGAAAAACAGCCTGATGAACCTGCAGTCATTATTAACTTGACATTTAAAAGGAGTCTAACTGTAGTAAAGTTAAAGCTTGTGACAGAAACAACAGTAAAGTTGTAGTTTTCAGTCTGATTTTATGTTTTATCTCTTCGCACTCCCTGTGGCGTCGCTCTCAAACCTGCGTTTTGCTGCAGAGCTGCAGCCCTGCGAGCCTCTGCAGGTCTGATGGGACACTTTGCAGCAGAGTCGACCTCCACAAACTCGGGTTAATGGAGAGCCACTGCCTTACAAACTGTGAATCACCTCCTGACGCTGAGAGCCGGGAGAGGAGGAGGATCATCAGAGGCGAGCAGTGAAACGTGAAAAACACACTCTGACGGCGTGAAGCACCGTCGTTGGTTTTACACTGTGGATAAAGATAACACACTTTTATGACTCGGATGTTTGCGAGCAGTCGATAGCAGATTAGAAGGATCAGAAGCTAAACGAGCTCCAGAGATCCTTCAATTGTTTGTGTCTGTAATTTTCATCCAGATAAAAAATGTCTCAGTGAGAGTTTATCGATCCTTTTATCTGCTTTAACAACAGAAACATCACGTCGGCCTTTATGAAGGCACTCAAGAAGCTACGTTATGTGGCCAAATGTATGTGGACGCAGGGTTTTTCCTCGAGTTTAAATCCTCATCTGACTGTGTGATGCTGATTTTCTCTAATCTGAATAATCCTGTCACTGATTCACAAGGTGAAAAACATGTTAGAAAGCTTTTTAGATGCTGGTGATGCCTCCTCATCTGTCTGTAAAGACGCTCTGCCGGCTGAAAGGGAGGAAATCCGTCCTCTGTTTTACATGAATGAACACGGTTTTGATTAGAAACTGTTTAATAAGGTGACAGATAAAACTGAAGATCCTCTGTCATCCCTCCCCTCCTCTGATGCCTCCCCCCTGGTCTCCCCCCCGTGTCTCTCCATCACGTCACATCTTGTCGTCTAATTGATCTCATTACAGTAAGATCAATCTTTGCCTCTCGGTGGGAGAGTGATGCAATCAGTCCTTTTTTTAAATGAGAAAAGCCTCCTCACACACACACACACACACACACACACACACACACACACACGCACACACACACGCACACACACACACACACACACACACGGCCTGTATCTCCACATCTGTGGAGGTTGAAAGCCTCTGCTGCATTAGCTGCAGACGCTCACATCAATGCTGAACACGTCTTCTTTCTTATCTGAGCGCGGAGCTAATTCATTATGTTACCACTGATAAGAGAGATGTTAGAGGGCACACACACATGCACATGCACACACACACACACACACACAGAGGCACACACACACACACGCTCGTACAGGTGATTTCTGAGGTGACTTCCTGTCATCTGGTGGCAGGTTGGAAAGTTTCTTGTTTCACTCGACAGAAGCTGAAAGAGGATTTAAATTAAAGACATTTAGATGCAAAAAAGCTGCGATTAAACATAAAATGGGATTTTCCTTTTGGTGCTAAACTGTGATGAAATGGATTAGAAGACACATGTTGCAGACGGAAACCGATGCAGGAGGTTTCTTCTGTTGGAGGTTAAAGGCTGCAGACATTCTTACCTGAAACGAGCTCCTCAGGTGTGACACCTGAGAAACAGCAGATCTGAACAGCAGATCACTGAGATCTGAGCAAACTGAGGAGAAAAATACTAATAACGACGAATTTTAGTCAAAATCATGGATGAGGGTTAAATAGAAAAGTGTGAACGTGCAGATTTTTTGTAAGTTGAGCAGATTTTTTTCACTTGATGTAAGAAATATATGAAAAAATTTAATAAACACGAAATAAAAGTTAACAGATTAAAATTTACGTCAAAATTTCAATGAAAACTTGTAATTTAAGTGAAAATCTGCTTCACCTCACAGGAGTCATTATGAAAGTGACTGTAACTGACTTTGTTCTCAGGTGTTTGACAGAAAAACATAAAAACCTTTGTTACAAAGTGTGCATGTGGCTGCAGAATCAATCAGACTGCAGGTTTTTTTAAAGGTGTCGACTCTGCAGGCGACTGAACGAACCGAACGAACTCACTGACATGTGATGTCTGAAGAAACAAACAGCTCTGCTTCTGCAACAGGAGGTCTGACAGACATCTGATGATGAACAATAAACGGCCGAGTCAGGAGGGAGGAAGTGTAATTGATTTTGGAAATGAGGCAGAGTTTTGTTTCTTCAGCTTGTCAACGCTTTCAAACTCCGAATAATTGCTGCTGATGAATCGATTTGACTTCACGTCCAGCAGAGTTTAACCCGACACGCTGCTGCTACCGAAGCTTTTTAGTGTTTGTAAGAAAAAACGTCCGTTAAATAGTTTGAGATCCACACAACAGGACCTCAAAAACAAAGAAAAAACGATTTATTTGCAGAGGCAGAAATTTCTGGTTTATTTTCCTAAATCATGTTTTTAATCGGCTCTTCAGTCAGTCTGTTTTATTCATTTTAAAAACAGTTTTTATCTGTTTCTCTTCAGTTTTACTTCACATACATCAGACACAGAGCAGAACTGGAGTTTGTTTCCAGCTGTTTTGGTTTCTGGTGACTCCTGAAGGAAACATCTGGATCTTCGGCTGCTAAATGCTGCTCAGTGTTTGTTTCTGTCGGCACGTTGGCTTCATCAGAGCTTCAGCTGCTCCCGTCGTCAGTGTTTCAGTAAAGCAGTTTTAGTAGCAGAGCTCTGATTTCAGCTCAGTTGTAACTAACTCTGTTGCTCTTTCGACCTGTTGTCAGCCTTTGTGCGTGTCGGCTTCAGCGAGCTGACAGGAAGTCACGACTCCGACTGCAACCAACATCACACTGACTTTCTTTAAAAGAGCAAATGACTGTGGACCTTTGCAGCTCCTCAACCAGAGCGCCAGAACTCAGGAGCTTCAGCAGAGAAACTACAGTTTTGTCTGCAAACGGTTTTTCACTGAGAGACAGTCTGGAAACTTGAATGATTCAGATTCGGGTTTTGAGTCAGACTGTGGATTTCAGCCTAACTTCATGACGCACAAAAAGATTATAGTTCAGAGAATTTATTTAACTGTAACAACAGTTCACTTACAGTTTATTTATCACAGACATGTTTACTCTGATTACTTTCTTTCAGGTGAACAGTTTGAATCAAACCAGCTTTAATAACTAACAATCCTCCTCTGCAAATGTTTAAACTTAAAGGACCTGAAATCAACAGGCTGTATAATAACACAATATAAAGTATGATACAAATATAATATTTGACACTGACAGGACATTTTCAGAAAGTGTTTTCCCTGAAGCTGCACTCGGAGGAAGTTTCCTGCGTTGAATCGAACAGTTCGGCCTGTCGATCATCTGCAGACGCTGCAGGCTGAAGCCTCCTGAAGGAGGAACTGCAGACGAAGTTCTGGTTCGGACTTTAGTTCGTGGCTTCAGTGACGCTGTTCGACCGTAGCAGCCAGATATTTTCATCATTTTATGGATTTATATTTCTCATTCCTCCCCTCTGTTTGAGCAGAGGAGAAAATTCAGATCCATCCCACCTGCTAACATGAACTCATCCTAAAATCCAACTGTTCTTAGAGTCTGTGAGAAATCATCGTACTGGACCGTTTCACACCAACAGGAAATGATGCAACGCTATCACATCACGACATCACCTCATAAACAAACAGCCAAATGTTCCAGTTTAACGCTGCGAGCCACAGAACAATGTCTTTTCTGTTCTAATCACTAATGAATACAAAAAATAATGTTAAACTCAGTCCCTCGCTCTGTCGACTCATCCATCCGCCCTCCTCTGCTTTGTTCTCTTTTCAAAAACTGTCTCATTTCATGACGTCAACCAGGTTGTTATTCAGCCGTTCAGGTGCCAAAACTCGACTAAACCTTGAGTGCAGCAGCAGCAGCAGGACAGAAAAAAGGCTTTTAAGGGCTCTAACGAAGGAAGCTGTTCTTTCCACTGCAGCTTTTTGTGTTTGTAGAGTCTCGACAGCACGAACAGGACAAAAACAGCACGAACAGGACAAAAACAGCCACATGTGTGACACCTTCAGAAGCAACAGCAGCACAAAACAAAGTCTTGTTTGTTGCAGTTTAACTCCGACGTTTCTGCTTCTGTTAGAAAAACAATGACAAGAGCTCATTTTTATTCATGGAACCGCAACGAAAGAAAAGACAGAAAAACCCCTCGAGCCGCACACAGTTTACAGAAAGAAGCTGCAGCAGGCTGTGTGTGTGTGTGTGTGAGTGTGTGTGTGTGTGAATGTGTGTGTGCGTGAGTGTGTGTGTATGTGTGTATGTAGAATAAGACAATAGAGTATTGCGACATCTTTCACATTCATGCTTGTGAATGGTGATTTCTCATTTCACTTTGAATTTGCTGCACATTCAAAAGCACAAACTGTACGTTTGTGTGCACTTGTTGTATCTAAATGTGTGTGTGTGTGTGTGTCTGTTCAGTGTATGTCTGCATGCGTGTGTGCATGTACATGTGTGTTTTGTGTGTTTCATGTGGCTGGATCCAGACACACTGGGAAAGCAGCCCTGTTACCATCATGACGGCACATTTGAAACCTTTTTTTTAAATGTGGTTTTAATTGTTGTGTTGTCGTCTGTTTAGTGATGAAAAAATCAGGACGGCTGTTTGATTTGAAAAGTGTGGCGTGAGAAGTTTTAGCAACATTAGCATAGTTAGCATGGCAGCAGTATAACACAGATTCTGAAGGGAGCTCAGACTCTTCACCTTTCAATAACACTTGCAGCAGAGATTTATCACAATCATGTACAGAATGAGGAGAGAATACGACATCAAATGAAGAAGAGAGAGACTGTAAATATCTCATTCTGTCAGCACAAATCACAACAAGCCAGGAGACAGAAAACAAACAGATGGATTTTTGTTTTACGCCTGACGTTTCGGTGATTGATTCTCCGCTCAGGTGCATCATCTCAGACCTGATTTGAAAGCTACTCGGGAGAAAATTTAATAAGAGGAAAGATGGATTTTTTCCAGCACTGGAGCTGAAACTGTGAATATTACCACGTCACATAAATGCAGCATGAAGCCGGGGAGCTGTTTATTGGACATTGTCTCATGTGGCTGTTTGAAGACGAGCGAGCGGTCGCGTCTCTGCAGAAACTCTGAGGTCATTGAACGTGACGCGGCTGCAGCTCCTCAGCATCCGGAGAAGACTCGGAGCTTTGTGGATGAACGTTATGATCAGCTCCATCAGCTCCATCACATGGTGATTACTTACAGCATCTGTCAGTTAAAACAGAATAAAAAAACAGCAGCTTACTTTTTTTATTTATGTACGCAGCTGTTTATTACTAATCAGCCGCATAAAACCTCTACAGACATAATTTTCACAGAAGCAGAATATTTACTGCATGTTTATCGGAGTTTAAGCCTTCGGGGCTAAAAGTCTCTGAAGTTGTTGTTTGTGTTGTCTGTATTTTAACGGCTCTGAACATATAAATCATGTTCACATTAACATTTAGCTCGGAGCTCAGAGCTGCTGGCTTCATATCTGATTCATTCACTGTGATCAGCGAACAAAAGCTCTCGCTCATCGAGTCCGTCGCTCTGTAATCACTGCAAATAAGGTCCTCTCAGACTTAATTACGGACTCAGAAACGTCCCGAGACGAAGCGAGGCCTCCTGCTTTTGTCTCTGTTTCTGAGCGGCGAGTGGACGTCGAGGCAGACGCTCATTTTCTTCTGTTTGTTCAGACGATAAAAGAGACACGAATGTGCATGAAAATGATTTGAAGGACGTTTTTCCTCCGACGCTCGTCTCCATTATCAGCATCAGCAGCTTCGCCCCATCCTTCTGAAACCGACACCACCGTGAAAACACACTTCATCCGCCCATTCATCCGTCCGTTCGCACTTTAAACGACTGGATGTGCAAAACATCATCACCTGCCTGTTGTTCTTTCGCCTCCGATGATCACGAACTTCTCAGTTTTATTTGATTCATCCCTCAGTTTGGTTTTTATCTCCTGCAGTCAGGACCTGGATGAAGCTGTTTTTTTGCTTCTCAACCATCAGAATTTAAATGGACTGAAACTCTTTTTAACAGGCGGGTAAATGTGGAGTCATGTTTGAGAGCTCGACGGGAGGCCGGCTTTCATCCTGAAGCCCGACAGGAGAACAAGTGCACGAACGGAGGAGTGTTGGCTGCATGTTCGGGGATTTATCAGCCTTTGGAGCGGAACAGAAGTGTGACAGCTTGACGGCTGGCTGCACCTCAGTCACCTCAGGTGTCGATCTGTCGCAAACGGGCCTCTAATGGGAACTGGCGGTCCGAAACTCCCAGGTGGCTTTGCAGGCTCCCTCGCCGCTGACAAAAGGCGGCAGATAGTGGAACTCTGAAGATTTATGATCAATGAGCTGAGGAGGAACTCTATTACAGACGTCTGAATACACTCAGCACCGCCAAGGCCGCCGCCGCCGCCATCGAGGCAGCTGCAGGTTCACCGTGTGCTGAACACACACACTGACACACACACACACACACACACACTACTGACACACACACACTGACACACAGTGACACACACGTAAAGCTGCATACATGCGACAAAATACCAGATTAAAAAAGGTACATTCACCTCACACACACACACACACACACACACACATTCAAACACATAATCTTCCCTTCCAGATGAGTTGTGGCCCAAAGCTGCAGGTGCCGAAGAGGATTCTGGGAAAACGCCAAACTCTGCCCGACGGCTGGCAGCAAATCAGAGCGAGCAGATCAGCAGCAGGCAGCCTGGAGACCGAAGCTGATCCCTGTAATCAGCCGCCTGCTTCTTTTGTTTTTCACTTTTCTCGTCTTAAACAGGCGAGTCGGCGAAGGTGAGCCGCCGCCGCCAGGCGCCATTGCCGCCGCACCTCATGATCTTAAGCTGGAACCTGAATCTGCTCTTCTTTTGGCAGAGTCTATCTAATTAAAGAAGTGTTCATTGTGGACATCAGCTCCTGAAAATTTAATTAAATTTTTTTAACAAACTCTCATAATCTTCTTATTCTGTGCTTTGGACGGCGAGGCGGCAGCGGCGGCAGACGGTCAAACTCCACACAGGAACCAACAGATTGGCCACGTTTCTGCTTGGCCACACACAGTCTGAAGCCATGTGAACACACACTCTGTAGACGCCGCACAGGAAATACATGGAGACTGAAGCAGATCAGAGCTTTTCACTGCTGATAATTTATTCCTTTTAAATTTCCTTTCCTTCTGCCTGAAAGTCCCGCTGCACCAAAAGGTTGTTTGGACGTCGAGAAATGACTAACATGTTCGTTCCAGTGGTCATAAAAACAGGTGTAACTCAGGAGCAGATGGTGTAACTGATTACTTGCTGATGCAGGTCATAACCTGAGGCTGCTGCATGCACGTCGCTGCATGCACATCACTGCATGCAGGTCGCTGAGCTTCATGCAGCAGCTGCAGGACAAACTGCAGTGAAAACACTGGCTGAGCTCAGACGCAGTCACATGATGGCAGGTTCGTCTTCTTTGGTGGAAAATTTCATTAGACATGAGGAGCCTCGGGGGAAAAACACTGCTTTAATGTCTTATGAACAGGAAATACACTTTATTTACTGCATTTTATCTCAGTCTGGTTTTGTCATGTACAGCACTGCAACATCCTGAGGAACCTCTGAGGAACTGAAGCAGAAACACCTTTTTAAAGTGTTTTTCATGTAACTTGTCACAGCTTTGGTGTCAGGTTTGAGAAAGTTTTTGTTCTGCAATTAAAAAGTTAAAGGAATTCCTGCAAAAATACTTTCATCCTGATTTTTATTTCATGTTTTCTTCCTGTGAAAGTAAATGTGACCCATCCTTTAAAAAAGCCTGATCCAACCAGTTTCAATCAATCAGTCAGTCTTCAGTAACAGGCAGTTTGTGAGGTTTAGCTAACAGCAGCTCGGTACATCAGAGTTTCTCCACCTTCCTGCAGTTTGAGGAGCTCGTCTGCTCCTCAAAAAGTCTGTTTTCTTTGCAGTGTTCAGGTCAGTTTGCTTTAACGTGACGTCCGACATGCTGACGCTCTCACGCTCAAATATTCATCCCATCTGAAGACTTCTGGTCCTGATGTGCATGTAAATAAGCCACATGGTCGATGACTTATTTCACTTTTTTAAGATGTTTCAGTGACTTTAACAGAGTCTGAGCATCAGTGGCCATGATCTGCTCACTGTGCGTGCTGTCCTGGTCCGAGTTCATGTGTTTGCAGCTGCACACTGCGACTTTCCTTCCAGCTTGCTGCAGCGACGTCAAGTTTAATGTTTCACCGTAAAACCAAAGCGATGCTGCCGAGGAGAGAAAAAACAAGCTGCCTGCTCACAAACGAGCGAACAAACAAGCGAACATCCTCCACGTGAACTCGCTTCAACAACTCGTTTCCTCCTCACATGCATGTTCAGGGTGAGCAGACCTCCGGAGTTCCTCAGGGCTTCATGTTCGCACAGAAAAGAGCAACAACATCCATCAGTTTCCCATCAGGAGCGAGTCCATGCGAAGGTCACGGACTCTGCTGTGTTTGACGTCCGTGGTACACAGAGAAGCACTCTGGGAAACGCTGCTGACATTTGTGTGTGTGTGTGTTTGTGCTGAGCTGCCTCCTCGCGGGCAGAGATGTTTGACCTGTGGAAAGTGCATGACTGACACCGCTGACCTTTTCCATGCGTCTCCGTCCGTCCGTGAGCTTCCGCCTGACAAGGCCGAACACGTAACGCAGCCGGCGTCTTAAAAAACGACTCACATCCGTTCGCTTCCTCCGTCCATCTCTGTTTCCATCCATTTCATCATCAGACGCTTTTAACATGCGGGTCAGTCGAGTCGAGTCCGTTTTTATTTAAACGGCCTCAAATCACGACACCAGTTCCCTCAGAGCACTTTACATACGAAGCAGGTTCAGTCACACCCGATGAATCCGGTCAGCGGGGAGGCCAAGCGCCCGTCTCTTCTTCACAACTGAACAAGTGATTTCTGATGTGTGAGAGCTGCTTTCAAATGTGTGTGTTTCCTGCTTTTATCGCTTGTTGTTGCTTTAAATCAGTCCCTCGTGTCAAAGTGCAGCACTTTGTGGATCAAAAATGTCGCTGAAGGACACAGAGCTCCTGAAAACTAACTGAATCTCTCTTTTTCATCTCAGCTGATCATCTCTCATTAGCTCTTTTTCTTCTTCTGTGATCCTGCAGATGGAGACGAGGAAGCGTCTGGCGAAGATCGTGCTGGTGTTCGTGGGCCTGTTCGCCCTCTGCTGGTTCCCCAACCACCTGCTCTACCTGTACCGCTCGTTCCACTACAACCAGATGGACCTGTCGCTGGCTCACCTGGTCTACACGCTGCTGGCCCGAGTCCTCAGCTTCTCCTCGTCCTGCGTCAACCCGTTCGCCCTCTACCTGCTCAGCGAGAGCTTCCGCCGACACTTCAACAGGTGAGTTTCGTCCACCAGGGGGTTTTCGACCCCTACCAGGGTTTTTTAAACAACCACAAGGAGTTTAAGGTTTAAGAAATATACAGGCACTTCATTAATTAATGTGAAAGTTAGAGTGACTCATCAGGAAAATCTGATAGGAAAAGGGTTTTGGTGAATAAATGAAAACAGAAAGAAAACATGAAACAATACAAGCACTCTTTAAAAAAGTCCTAAAAATTTTTGCAAAACTTTTATTAAGGACACTTTGGTCTGAACTTTCAGACTTTAGACTCTAAAAACTCACAGAGCGACAATCAACTACAAAACAAGTCGTTCTCAACACGCTGACGTCATTTTATTTTCTCAAAATAACAAACAAGTTTTAAAGGTAAAAATGTTTGAATTGTACAAATAACATATAAGTGTGTTGCTGAGCAGCGAGACCTCGTTTCCACCTTTCAGAGAGAAACCGTGTTATTACCATGCAGAGGCTGAGCATTCGCTTTATGTTTCCTGTGATTAGCATGTAAATAATAAGGTGTGAAGGCGCCTGCAGACGCTCGGCTTCCTCTCAGGCCGGCGCTCGTGTTTTTGCATTCTGTGTACACACCACGCTAAACTGCAATTTTACACTAATCAAAACTTTCCAGAGGGCTGAACATTTGTTGCACTCAGAAGCAGATTGAGGGGAGGAAAAGCAGACGGCGAGTCGTGTCTTAAATCTCCCTTTGAGTGCCTCCACATGCACTCAGCGCCCTGAAACTCATCATTCTTCCACCGGCAGCATGAAAACTCTCTTTAAAACTCCACACGCCGACCGCGGCACAATCCTCTCAGAGTTGCGACGGCCGCTGTAAGACGCAGTAACCCAGGGACGGCGTTTAGCTTTAATTTGGGTCAGATTCGCAGGCGAATCCTGACACTTCCGACGCAGCAGAGAACAGACGGGAAACTGAAATGTGCCTTTGGGAAGCAATTATGATGCAGCTGGAGCGTGAAGCACGCGCCCTAATTCACCTGTTTCTGGATTTATTTCTTGTTACCTCGAGGCGAGTTTCGGCTGAACTGTGTTTCTGTTGCGACAGTGACGATTTTCATGAAGCACGGAAACATTAAGGCGTCACTTTTTGCACCAAGAGAGCTCGTTAACAAACTTTATCTTCCTGTTTCGCACAAAACAAAGTCTGACTTCTGTTCTTCCCTTCAAACATCTTTCTCTTTAATATCTTTTACAGCTTTTTTAATGCCGACTTTTCAGCCAACAATCCAAAACATTGAGATTTTCAGTTCAGTTCAGTTTGGTGTCATGGCGGCGAAGAAAACAGGCTCATTGTGACGTTTTTAAAGACAGAAACCAGAAACTGTTTGAATGTTTCAGCTGCTTTTCACGTGAGATTTAATTCTTTCTTCTTCTTCTCCTTCAGTCAGCTGCGATGTGGTCGAGGTCCTCGCCCCGAACGCCAGGCCAGCTACCTGCACAGCACCTCCCACATCCGCCTCACCTCCATCAAGAAGACCACGCCCACCGCCGCCATCGCCGCCCCAGCAGCCAACGGCAGCTCCAGCAGACAGGAAGTGGCTCTGTGAGTCTGTGGCTTCCAGCTTCGCCTCATCGCAGCCGTTTGGAAAATAAAAGCTCGGCGGCGGCGATGAGACCGGGAGAGGAGGTCTGTTTCCACGTCCGAACCTTCGCGGGCTTCTCACAGGTTGAATGACCTGTTCTGTCAGATCCAACTTCTCCATCCACGTCCCGAACTCGGCAACCAAACAAAAAGTGCCTCTTGGAAACACAAGATCAGACACGACGGGAGCAGCAAACGCCAAAGCTTCCTTTTCTACCGCCACAGTTTTAAACGTGTATTGAGACATTTGCAGACAATCTCTCTGGTTTTTGATTCAACTTTCACATCAGATTTATCAAAATCAACGACAGTGACGACGGACGAACCCGATGACAGCATGTTACTGCGCTCGCATGTCCGCTGTGAAGCTTCTGTCTGTGTGCTGCACCGCTGGAATGCTCATCGATCGATCTGAGACGCCATTTTTATCCGGGGGGGGGGGTCGCCTGCATGTTTGTCTGCTGCCTCTTGATAAGATGGATCAGACTCAGAGAAACGTCCTCACAGACACGACAGAGTTGACTTTCATGCAGCGCGACACCGTAAAGAGACGTTTCTGATGGATTTACAGACCTACGATCAGAGTGATGTACGATCGGAGTCACGTACGATCAGAGTGACTTATGATCGGAGTCACGTACGATCAGAGTGACTTATGATCGGAGTCATGTATGATCGGAGTCACTTACGATCGGAGTGATGTACGATCGGTGTGACGTACAATTGGAGTGACGTACGATCGGAGTCATGTATGATCGGAGTGACGTACGATCGGAATCATGCAGGATCGGAGTCACTTATGATCGGAGTGACTTATGATGGGAGTGACGTACAATCGGAGTCACTTACGATTGGAGTCACGTACGATCGGAGTCACTTACGATCGGAGTGACGTATGATCAGAGTGACGTATGATCAGAGTCACTTACGATCAGAGTGACATACAATGGGAGTTACATACGATTGGAGTCACGTACGATCAGAGTGACGTACGATCACAGTCACTTACGATCGGAGTGACGTACGATCAGAGTGACATACAATGGGAGTTTCATACAATCAGAGGGTCGGTGTGACGTATCAGAGCTTCAGTTTGAAGCGTTGGTGTTGGACGCAGACCGACAGGTGATCCCGAACATTTGACTCCATGTTGATGTTTCTTCTTTGAGATGTTTGGTGTGTTTTTTTTCGTGCCGGCATGTTTCACGTTTCTGGGTTTGAATATTCTGCTTTGATCTCATGAACACACACGATGAACGCTTCAGTGAGCTCACAAAGGTTGAATCAGGACACATTCAGGACAGAACGACCGCCGGTCATCAGCGGTGTGATCATCAGGAGCTGTCGCCACCTTCAGTGTGAAATATGAGGGTCACCATGTCAGCCAATCAGAAACAACCGGAGAGGAGAGTCTGGGGTCTTCATGAGAATCAGATGATTTACGTCCTGCAGTTTCACGAATGTTTGTGCTTCAGTTTTAAAGTCTTTTGCAAATCTTTAACATGAATGTGATGGAGGATTTTAAAAACAAATCTGATTTCACTCTTCAGTCTCTTAAAGGACGAGCGGCCGAGCTAACAGCAGATTCATGTCCGCGAACGTCACGTGCTTCGTATATTCAGGCTGCAGCGTTTCATCTCTTCAGTTCCTCATAAAATAAATTAAACAGAAACTTCAGAGCAGAACGTTTTAGTGAGAATGTGGTGACTTTTCCTTTGGATGTTGTTTATTGGTTGAGTTTCTCTCACACACACACACGCTTGTACATGAGCAGATTCGTGTCATGAGCGGTTTCCTTCACTTCGTGCTGCTTGGACGTGATGTTTGTGAACGCAGCTTCGGGTCACAGTCGACCCTGAATGATGTTTCGTACAGTTTGAATCGGACTGACAGGGCTGATGCTGTGAGATGTTCGCATGGCTTCTTTGTGTTTTCAGGTGAATTTAAGCTCCAAATGTTTGCAGGTATTGAAAAGCACGTCGGGTTTCTGTGAGCAGGTGAGCCGTAGTTTCATCCTCAGTGTCGTTTGTCTCGTAACGCTGTTTTTGTTTCATTCAGTTTGAAAGTGAAAGTGAGGTCTTTGCACAGAAACAGCTGATCAGAGCTCTCTGAGGAACAGGCGGCAAACCTGCAATCAGGTGGAGGTGAGGCTGAACCGCCTGCAGGTGGGTGGATGTGAAGCCGTCCGGATGCACCTGTTGGCGTCAGTGCGCTCATGCTGGAGGGGGCGGAGCCACAGGTGTCCTTAGACTTCCTTCCTGTCTGATGATGATGAACAGAAGTGAAACTAAGATGGAGGTCTGTAGTTTTTCGTCCCGTGTTGCAGACGTTAAAGAGACGGACAGACGGACTCACGGACGCTCTGATGTGATGAACGGCAGGAAGTGAACCTGTCAGCGACCTTCTGATCACTGCGAAGGTGTCGGTGCTGCTGAGGACAACAGGGCTTTTAATGAGATGAGACTCAGCCTGCTGTCTGTGCTGGGGAGGGATGGAGGTGGGGGGGTTTAATGGCTGTGAAGGAGATCAGACTCCTTTCACTCAGACGTCACAGCAGCTCATTTCAGTGGTTGAAGGAGATTGTTTTTTTAATTTTACAGATGTTTACAGACTGAAACAAAAAGATCATTTTAAAAAAAACAGCCTTGAAGTGAAATCAGCTTCACAGTTTGACAGTCTGGTCCAATCAGGTGAGGAGGAGCCGGTAAGTTAACGAGCATGTTGTTCAGAAAGGTTTAGTCAGCACGGTTTTACCCTCCTGAGCAGATCTGAAGCTGCAGGTTGTAACAAACTGACGTTCAGGAAGTCGCTCCACAGGTGAGCGACATCACAGATGATGTCATGCATCACATGATGCGTTTAAGGCTCGTTCCTCCTGCAGGGGGCGGAGCTAAAACAGCTGGATCTGCAGCTGCTCCGCCCATCTATGCTGCAGGAGTCTGACGGTTCTCATGACTGAAACATTAACCAGTAGAGCGAAGATGAACCCCAGATTCAGGCAGTCACAGCGGGTCGTTTTTAGGAAGCTGCTGCTAAAGAAAAACTGTTAAAGTCTTTTT
>JAPZDV010000138.1:0-15183 GCA_029814665.1 Acanthurus lineatus
CACTGGATCACTGCGGGCCAGACATAGGGCTCTCGTGGGCCGGATCTGGCCCGCGGGCCGCTAATTGGGGTTGGCTGTAATAGGGTAATCAGGGGCAGGTGAGTGAGTGGCCACAGGTGTGGTTGATGGAAGGCAGGAAAACACAGGAAACTGAAATGACACAAGAGGTTAACACTACAAAATAAAACAGGAAACAACATGATGAAAATCCAGAATGTTACAGCCACACATCAACATCAATGCCTGTTGCATGAAAGAAAATAGCAAGCTCACTAGCCTCAGTATGTCACAGGCACCGAAGAGACCAAAGAAAGTTGGAGAAAGCAAGGAAGAGCAGAGGAGCGAGTGGCCAAGCAAGGGAGTGGACAAGGGTTAATATACGACTGGTTTTTATGTGTTGTCGAGAGCCTCATTAGTTTAGCTGGTAACACTAACATTTGACAGCCAGCACACAGAATGCTATAACGTAACATACAAATTAAGGGGTTGTAAAGTGGTTATACTGCTGTCTGTCAAAGAGTAATTATAATCTGTCTCATGGCCAACTAGGGGGCAACAAGCTGACAACAGAGTGTATACCTGCAGATATTCTGTATAACAGATTGCAGGTTATGGTAAGCCAGTGATGTTGGTTTGCATGTTGTCCAATGGTTAGCAATTTAACTGGACACTGAGAGTAACCTAATCCAAGTTATCTCTTTGGTTTGCCTACAAATAAATAAATAAATCCATCTTATGCCAAAAAGTTATCTTTTTTTTGTCAAACTTCAGGTTAGCTTTACAAGTTTGGAACCTTACAAACCTATCTCAACTAATGATAGCATGTAATAAATTACCCTCTCCAAAGAAATAGCCATTTAGCAATGGCCCAGACATCCTAGCAAAAGATGAATACACATAATATTATACACATACTACATGAGCAGTAGTATGTGAACATGCAAATGGTTTGCAAGGAATGGACTGTAATGTTAAATGCTAGCAAAGGCACATTTGCCCAAAATCTGAAAATACTGCTGTACCTTTTCAGTCCACATGGTTCTCTGGCTTCTCACACTCTCTTCACAATCACTTTGCAACCCTCTGCCTGAGAACACATGCATGTTGCCTACGAGGGGGGGCGGAACAGCCATGTGTGTTTTGTGACAGCACTTTTGCACTCAGAGACCTTTAGATGGCACCAAAATCAAACTTCTACATAGGGGAGCTTCTAAGCTGGATATGTTAGAGTAACATCTCTTGCTATGTATATTACTGCTGCTGCCATGCTGAGTTTCCTGACTGAGCATGACAGCAGCAATCTCAGTCCATGTTAAACACCATCTGTCACACCTCCTTTGCAGTCCCCTTAAACATGTGGTTTGTACTGCAGCTGTGTTTCTTTTGTCACAGACAAGTGTACCAGTGCAAGTGTAGCAATATACTCACTTATTGCTGGCTGACTGCCAAATAATTAGAAAGTACCATTGTACGTGTTTACTTTTGACTGACTCCCAATCATGTGGCTGTGGGGTATATAATATCAATACTTAAGCATTTGTACCAGGAACTGGCAAAAAAGCACTGCTAGAAGTATCAATCACTTCAAATTATTTAATAAAATTTAAGTGTATAAGTATACAATCCTAAATACACTGTTCCTTCAAATTGAAGAGAGTGAATCAAAGATAAAAAAGGCAAATACAGATTTTATGGAAACGGTACACAAAGTAGCCTGTAGGAGAGAGAAAGTGAAAGAGGGAAGATGAGACGTAATATAGAGGTGTATCAACTATATACTCACCTAGACAAAAGAAAACTATGGCCTGATATATATGTTGTGATATAAGATATGAACTAACAATTCCAAATAGCTTATGCTACACTATTTGGCACTGACTGCCTCAATAAGCATCAGCAGAAACCTTTGCTGATGATGGTCTCACTTTATGATCATGTTAGCTTATCCTATTACCTTAAATCATCCATTTTAATGGATAACGTCACTCAGCATCATCAATAACATCAACACACACAGCATAATGTACTCCCTATGTGTCCCTTTTTACCTACATGCTTCCTTCTTCTCAGCCTCTCACACCCTTGCATCTCTTCTCCACGTAAATGTTAAAGTTTTTATTTCAATTCAATTATTTCAAATGTATTTTTTTGCTAATACATGATTCAACTGTGTATCAAGATTTGGTTAACACAGTTCCTATATGAAACTACATGGTTCCATTCACATTGCCCCTCCTTTTTCTACATGTGTGGGACCCACAAAAACACATGTTTGAAGGACTAAGGTTACTGTAGTTGTGTTTATCAGTTAGTTTTCATATCATTCTATTTTACCTTTGACTGGTAAATTTTATTGTAGTTAAGTTTAATTTTAAGATTATTTACGTTTCAGTTTTAGTTTGCGATAATAAACCCTAGAAGGTCTTAAAAGATGAACCTAACTTACAGTATGTAACATTTTTACCTTACAATGCCTAAAATATCTTGATACGTTATTTGCTTAGTTGTGAAATTATCCCAAATATTTCCAACAATGCTCAGGAATTGATTTAGTGTCACTCGTGCGCAACACTATCTTCCTTATTTTATTTACTTTTTTACTTTATTTAACAGGGGCCATGTACAACATAACTGTTGGGCCATAGTTAGCTATATAGCTATTATTCATCTGTAGTCACTGGGCAGGAAATATAAAGGAAAATATAATACAAATAAATAAAAACAGCAACTAGAAACATTTGCCAACAGTTCATAATAAATAAAAGTCATCACACAAACATTACATAGTCTACTCTCCATGTATGTTGGAATAACACTTATGTAAATAATTCAAATCAAAGATCACATTTGCCTTGAGATATATTTTAAGGATCATTTTAAAAATGCTGCAGCTTGTGCTTTTCACATATCTGCTGCTTATCCTGACAAGGTTTTGTTTACAGAAGGCTCTGACACCTCAGAAATATTAAAAACAGAAAGACTGTAATTTGGTGGTATAATGATCGGCTTCTGCGGCCAAAATCTTGTGCCAGATTCCAAACTGAATCTATAAAATAATTATTAAACACTTAACAAATGAGGTCTTCATCTTGGGTTAAATGTCCCTGAACTTGTAATTCAAACCTTTACCTCCTTTATTGCTATCTGTCTCAAGGGCTCTGTTATTTTCCTAGTTTGCTTGCTTTCTCCTTCTGCATCATTTTGAACAACATTAAAGAAATTTGCCTTTACTTTTCTAAAGTCCTTCACAGCTTTGTTATATAGCTGCTTAAAAATCCTCTTATCATGGGCTAACCTTAATTTAAGTGAAGTTTCCAAGGCATGATCCCTCTTTTTCATTAAATTCCACAGTTGTTCACTTAGCCAAAGTAAGTTCTGTTTTTTTCTAGACAGCTTGAAGTTTTTACTTAATTCACCTTTGATGAATTAAGATGAAAAGTTGCTTAGGGGTGACAAGACCCAGGAGGTTACATTTTCTAATGGAGACCATGGAGGAGGTTACATTTTCTAATGGAGAAGAGACCAGGGGCTGGTTGCACAAACTGGTCTTAACTTAGACTGATCTGAACTCCCAAGTCTTTCTTAGTTAAGCCAGTCTAACCCAGTCTTAAGAGTGGATTCTAAGTCACTTGCACCAACAGAGCTTAAGCCTAGTCTTGCCTACACCCGGTTTGCATGTACAGTAAACGTGAACAGCCCCTTTGCTATGGCAATCACCTAGCAGCATGGATAGCTATGATAAGCTGTTCTGTGTCTCCTGCTGTCTTATTAATATTTGTCATTTTACCACAGCTATGGATGATCAAAGAAAACGAAAATTATATTTCACAGACGTAAAAATAAAAAAAATAGTGCATGCGATTTATGTAACACTATATTTTAAATGCTAAAAAAAGCATTTAATAGGCTATGTTGATGAACTAATCACAGAGTGTTATAGCAAGTCCAGTGACAGCTCCTCAGTGAGTTCAAGCATTTCTCCTGCAGAATCAAAACATCTCTGTCAGCTCCTCATCTTTGTATATGTGGATTGCGTCTGTCCTTCTTAACTTTTGTCTGTCTACATGCCCACTTGTTGTATAATGTGTTAATTAGACGCGCCATCATTAACTGTTTTAGGCAGAGATGTCGAGTGCTTTTTGATCAGGAGAAGGCCTGGATTCAGTGTTTACGCCTCCTCCTGACCAGGTGATCAAAACATGATCATTGGACGCCCAGTCTTAAGGAGAAGAATGCTTAAGCCCTGTTGATGCAACAGGCGTAACTGCTAGATTGGACTTAAAATGCCAAGTTATGACCAGTCTTAGCTAAGACCAGACTTAAGAGCGGTTGGTGCAACTAGCCCATGGAGAGAGAAATTCCTTGATAAAGTGTAAATGTGCTTTTGAAGGTTACAGATGGAGTCTTCAGAAGCACAGCAAGCACTCCATCATGTTATTTGTTTAGATTTTGTTATAAAATGTGTGGACAGAAATTGTTAAAATTGTAGCTGCCTATTGTTCAAGGCAACTGATATGTTTCTTGTGCATTCTGTAACCCTGGATTATGAGATACTAAACTACCAGCTCAAAAATACACACAAAAAAGAATTGAAGCACAGTTTTGAAGAAGTAACATAAAAAAATACTCTTTACTTAAAAAAAAACATTTTTTATGTTTGTGTCTTACTTATAATGCACTACTACCTAACCCTTAAAGTTAATTCAGTTCAAATTTGATCAAGTAAAAAGCAAGGAAATGGCAAAAAAGTGGCTTTTATGGATCTGGGTAAACACATGCCAATCCAATATGGTACATCTGAAAGTATTATTTATTAAGTGCTGTCTATGTTCATCAGCAGTCCGACTATCTAAAAGCAACACAAAAACAAATTGTTCTCCCATTTTGGAACTTGAACCCTTATGATAATGATAAAGAGACACAAAAGAATATTCAGGACTTGAACCCTACAATGACACAATACAATAACAAGTTTCTGCCCCTTTGGGGCTTGAACTCTAATAAACCACAACAAAAAATGATTGAAAAAAAGAAGAAACTTTTTTGGAAACCATGTTGTCTAGATATCTAATTCATAGGTCCTTTACATTTATAAATCCTTTGTAATCAGTTTCAACATCATGGGACAATATTTCATGTTGCAGAAATGTATAGTCATTAAAGACATGTCATTTTTATATCAGAATCAATGCCATTAAGTTGGTTCCATTCAGTGGTTTCCATTCAGAGCCAGATATTAGTGAAGGTGAGTTTCACCAGTTGTACATTTTCCATGTCTGATAGGATGATTTTTCAAGTGCAGTATGTGTGCTAAGGATTCAGTTATTTTTCTATGTCCCTTATCTAAAAGAACTAATTAATGGTATAACACATTAAAAGAAGAACCAAAACCAATGACAAGTTCAAGAGCCAGCAATGGAATATTATCGACACTAGGAGCTAGCTATAAAGACAGATATTTTTAGAAGTACTCCCACAGTAAGGTTAGGAAGCCATTTCGCCCTGTTTTCAGTCTTTGTACCAAGCTAAACACACTATTGATCTATCGCTGTACCATCTTCAAAGACAATCCATATCCTCTTGTGTGCTTCTTGACAAGAAATAGTCAGCTCATTTTTCCCAAAGTACTGGACTGCTGCTTTACAACCTTACCAAATGTCATTTCAGGTTGGACACACTGCGTGATGTTATGATAATAATGCATTGTCCTTCCTTCCCTTTGTCTCCCTTTTCTCCCCTTCCTATTTTTGAGCAGTACAGGAGGTAACACAGTCCACTAGCTGCGAGTCAGACAGCATGAATTTTCTGGAGGAGCTCTTTGTGCCTTCCATCTCCCTGTTGGCATCACCAGGATTTGATCTAATCAAGGTCTTCTATCTTAAAGCGGAATTCTGGTATTTTTAAAACCTGGGCCTTGTTTAACTTTTTTAGTATGCAATTTGGTAGTATTTTGCCTATATTTTGTAATTTTGTTTTCAAAATTGTTTCAGTACGTTGTGCTACACTGCCCTGCCTGTCCACTAACACTTCCATTCAACTTTGTCAGACTGCCTTGTCATCCTAATTAAGTGATCTAAAGTGTCTTCTTGATCCAGCTGTTACAGTAATTTCAGACCTTACAAAGAAGTGCATTTCCCAACAGAAAAGATCATGCTCTCATAGTGTTAACACACACCCTGTGGTCTGTTGCGTCAAAGATATGAAGCATGTTAGGATGGATCACCTGTCTTTGGACTCAGACGATTCCCTCCAGATAAATGAAAAAGTAGGGGTAGACGGTGAAGAAGATACTGAAACAATGCAGACTCGAAAGGTTGTTGTACAACCTAGATAAGAAGAGTTCTCCCTGTCTGCAAGAAGTGTCTCGATTGGTCTCAAAGGAAGTATTAAACCAAACCATCCTCTCCTGCTGTTTGAATGAGTTTTCAATAGAAACTAAATTGAAGGTGTTAAGAAAAGTTTGACAAAAGGAAATTAATTGCAAAGAAAATGAATTACCAAGAAATTCTTTACATGGTGATGTTCCACAGACATAGAGCAGAAATGAAGATAAACCAAACAATCTAAACAAAATTGACAGCTTGGATCTGGTATGCCAAATCTCAGCGGATGACTCATATAGTGAAAAGGGAGATGTGGATGTCCTTTTTCAGCAGCTTGAAATTGAAGGGCAAGTCCACCGGGCAAAACCATTCCAGATTCATTTTCCTCTATAGGCAACCTTTATCTTTCTCCTTAATAACAGTGGACACTGACCAGAACTCAAGAAATGCATCTGTCTCGCTGTATGCATTCTCTTCTTTGACACAAGCCCCCTTACTATCCCTGTCTGCTCTCCTAGCCCTTGAGCCATCCAGCTTCTCTATTTCAGTCCAGATGTCTTTACCTGCATCTTCTTGTATTGTCCACAGGGAGGATATTCCATACAAGACTGATTCAAAATGCTCCCTTCATCCAAGTGTTCTCCTCTTGAATACTCCCATTCCCTTCCATGCTGTCCAGTCATGGCCAAATCTGGGGATTCAACAAAACATGATCATTGAAATGTTTTCACATGGGGCTTTTCACACAGTCCAAAAGAACATGCTTGCTCCATGAGTGCTTTGGAAATGACTAAAGGACCTACAATGATCTTCTCCTTATCTCTATCTTTCCCTCAGACATCTATTAGCAAGCAGTCATATAATTGTCAACTTGAGATGGCTTTCAATCACCATACTGAGTCAGTTTCTATGGATAAAAGGCTATGGCCTGATGAAGAGGAAGACATGCACAGGAATGTAAAAGAAGATAAGAAAAAGCTTTGGGAGGACAGCAAGACATTTGTTATTGCAGGTTACTGCACATGTGACCAGAAGTGTGTCTGCTGTACACAAGGGATTTACAAGGAGCAACACACTGTACAAAACCTTCCTGTAAGTTCTATCAAACTCTTTACAGTGTGCCATTATTTTTGTGTCATCATCCAGTCAATCAAAAACACAAACATCAGATCAAACTATGATAGCTTCCCAGCTTATCACGTTCTGGTCTGTAAGTCCTCAGTAGCCATTGGAAATATACTGGAGTCACATTTATAAGAAATAGCTGAGACTTGTCTTGCTTTATTTTTTTTAATTTTTTACAGCATAAATGCATATTTTTCATTTAGTTATAGTGATGAATGCGTTCTGACTGTATTTAAATGACAGCCTGGTGTTGCCATAACCTTGCTGTAACTGGTGACTTATTTAAATTTATTAAAAATGTTGACCTGATCTTGCAGCGCAGCCACTGTCATTGACCCAAATTTTTGTCTGTTTTATCTAAATATATTATAATCATGAAATAATTACCTTATCCAGGCCTTGGAAGTTGGTCAATACTGTATTTACAATGTGAGCAACAATCAAATTTCACACTTGCTTTTATTGGCAATGGCAGCAGAAAATATTTAGCTGACTATTAACCAACAGCTAACTACTAACAACTAAGTACTGCATGGCACAGTGATAATTCTTTACCTGGCAGGTGCCTTACCCAAAACATAGGGGGCAGGGCAGGAAACCTGGATTTCATTTAAAAGAAAACACATGAGAGGACACTGTACCCTATGACATTCTGTCACACACAAACACAAAATGTAATTAGTCACCTTTTAAACTGGACTGCAACAATCTTCATGACCCAAGGTCAGAATAAAAAATGGTACAATTTTGGTTTTGCTGCAGCTCTGCTTCAGTATTTTAAGCATGCAGTACTGTCTAGTAATGTAAAATTAAAATGTTCTTTGCTGTTTTGTTGTCTTCACAGAGTCACAAAAGCGTTCCTGTTCTGAAAAGACAAACTAAAAAATAAAACAAATTTAAATTAAAAATGCTGTGAAGTCAGGCACAGTTTAGTTCCTCACAGGAAACAGAAGGTTAAGGGAGGTGATACTCAAAAGGGCATTTAGTTTATTTCAGATTTTATGGCAGCTCTTGCCAGCATTTATTTTTCATCTTAAAAGAAAGCAACCCCTAGAATGAAATAAATTTTTGGCATATAAACATTTGAGTTCATTTAGTGGAGGTAAAGATCACTTTATTGTTGAGTTAGAAAGGAAACTTTAACAGGTTTTTTAAAGTTAAAACAGTGGGGTTAAGTTGAGATTGGATCTGCCTCTGAAATAGTAACACATTATCAAGGTGTGGATCCTGTGTCTGTTATCCTCATCATCATGAGATCAGCATCTTGTCTTACTAACTCTCGTGTCACAGCCAGGGCATTGTCAGATGCCACAATTAATCAGGCTCCTACAACCATTACAGTGCATGAGTTTTCTGAGCAGGTTGCTGATGGCCTACCACATATCATTATTTTATAAATCATGAATTTTATTGAAAAAATCATCATAAATACTGGTTTATAATAACAATTTTTTTAATTGGCTAAATCAACATTTAATTTAGGTGATCACAGGGGTCATTAGAGAATCAGAGTCAGAATCAGAATCAGAATCAGCTTTATTGGCCAAGTACTTTCACAACATACAAGGAATTTGGTTTCCAGTTACATCCCGTCCAAGACAGTAGAACAGGCTTCTTCTTAACTCAAGACAGAAGAACCCTCAGTCTTTTGCAATGTGTTGTGTTTGTGGTATGTTTGAAACTTAGATTTCAGGGAAGTGCATGGACAAACACCCTTATAGTGGATGAATCTAAGAAACACTTTTCTAGTAACATTTTTGCACATACAAGTTATAACAGTAAGCTCAGATTTTTTTGGCAACATAAGCATATAAGATACATTTTTTTAATGTAGGGAATCTTTAATACTTTCAACAAAGCTGAATTTAGGGATCACTGACCAGGTAAGCTTTTTCAAACCCTGTGTTGTGTTTCTTAAAATATAAGTCTCTAGTTATTTGAAAATTATTTAAAGTAATTTAAAAGTCTTTTTTTTACTAGAGACTTTTATTTGCACATGGAAAACCATAAAGAAACATATACAGTATCTTTGGTTTTCTAACTAACCTTGCCAGAATTTAAATCTGCTTTGTGGTGGGTGGACCTCCCAGCTACTTGTGGGGGTTGCATTGATGGGTCATTACAGAAAAAAAATTGTTAGAGTTTAGTCCTTTTTACTCAGAGATTATCCCTTTAAAGGCCTGTCTTTACACTGACTTTGTTTTTCCTCAACACTGAACTAAGCAATGTTGGCAAAATGCCACCCCTTTCATTGGTGGACCTAAATGATGGCTTGACATATTATCTAACACCAATTTACAAAAAACATACAGGTCTGGCAGCACTTTCTAAAAATGTAACCATGACCCTTTGAGTAAGCTACCAACTGCTGGTAGTTGTTTTCAAATCTCTAGCTAGTGAGTTGAACACCTAAGACATTGTCAGAACATTACAACCCTGGCCTGGTGTGCTGCCTTGGCTTTTACACAGACATCAGTTCAGCGCTGTTACAACTCCTTGCTGGCTTAGACTTAAAACATCAATGGTCCTTACTTCTCCTTGTGAATTTTATATAAAGTGATAGGATACAATACCACTGCAAAATTCCTGCCTTGCATAAGCTGTGTAAAAAGGGCTTTTGATGGGTTGGGTACTGCTGCCTTATACATTCTGTATTCACAAAAAAAGAGCTTAATTTTCATGCTGCTATCTATCCAATAATTAAATAATATACAATAAACAATAAACCAATAGTTGAGTTGTTTTATCCAATTTAATTTATTTTAGGTAATGTCTAACAACTGCCCACTGTCACCTTCCCTGTAGACAGCAGTTATCATTTAAAAGACAAATGACAGAAGTTAAAGGTGTAAATGTTGCTTAAGTGTGTAAGAGTTACCAAATTTATGAGTAATGTTTAATATCTTCTTCTCTTGAATAGGGTTTCGGGATTTAGTGAGGACTGCGCATCATTCTTACATTAACTGAGCATTAGGGAGCAGCAAGTCCTGATGAGTCGATAGCCCAATAATTCACAATGTTTGCACTTTTACATAAACAGTTTATTTGTTGTCTGTCACCATAGTTCTTAAGATGGAGCCCTCTCAAAGCCAGGATCATATTAACATCAGAATCTCTCATTTGCATGAAGAGCCTGTGGAGCTCTCTTTTCATTCTGTCTTTTGCTTTTCATACTTGTGCGTTCTCTCTCCTTTTCTTCATTGTATTTCATTAACATTCATAAATGACAACTAAATGAACTGCGTGGTGAATTTCTATTAATATACAAGACAGACAGGCCTTTTTGATCTTGTTTTGAAATGCTTCGGTGATGCATCCTTAGTTGTGTAAAGTGCTATATATCTAAAATGAATAATAATGCTTTTGATTTTATTATCTTTTAACACCCATTCTGTATTCCTTATTTGTCTTCAACTTGTGTAGGAAAAATCTGATCAAAGATGAGCTAGTTGAAATGAGGTCAGGAGACAGTAGATGTCTTATGCAAAGGCATTTATTGCAGAACTCAACACTGAGGAGATCAGTACTAGCAACATACACAAGCAATCATGAGTGTTGTTACCACCAGTCTGAGCTTGTCCTGTGTGTAAGATGTTCTTAAGTCTTTGTGTCCTCATATGTCATCAGTCCCAAATTACATATCCAGATAAGGTCAAGCTATACACTTTCAGGATCTTAGTGGGTATCAGAACATAAACATTCATACCCTAGGCCTTGGTTACTATGGCAAGGGCAGATGGGAAGAGTATGCACAAATAACTGTAAGACACAACATTGATTAAAACAGGTGAGGAGAAGGATTTTGAATTCTATTCTTGATCTCACAAGTAGAAAATACAAGAAAGCTAAAAATCCTATCAAAATTTTTACTTCTCCTATCAAACTGTAAAAGATTTGTTTTATTGGGGTCGGAAAGTCTCTAAGTTTCCCTAGGCCTGCATTAACCTAGCATGCTTGGTCTCCTTTCACTTTCTCCCATTATTTCCAGGAAATCTCTGACTGCTTTTTTAAAAAGAAAAGTAAGTTACATTGATACAATACACCAAGTATTTATTATGTATCAAAAGCAACTTAAATCAACAGAAACTAACAAGGTTAATTCTATTAAAACATATTATTGTAGTTAAAGCATATTGTTATGTTATACACTCATACAGTCAACCTTAGACTAAATGTGAACTGTTCTACATGCTGTGAGATTTTTCCACAACAGTATCTTTTTTCTTCCATACCTACTGGTACTTCCTCACAGTATTCCCTGGATGAATTGGAGGAGATGGTGCTGTTTCTGCAACAGTTTTGCTCTGTACAATGCTACATGGAGGAGCAGCTCTCAGAAGACCAGACTTCAGTTTACAGTGATCTCTCTGACCTGGACAGGTACACACTCCATAAACTTCATATCCTGACATGTATTGAGTGCAGCTTGCACTTAGTGTATGTACTCACTAGTACTCAGTACTTGTACTTCATTTACCTTTCGGCATACCGTCACTTTTTCCTGTTCCTCTCCACAACTCATAAGCTGTCAGTGCTCTTATTTCCCCTCATGTCTGGGAGAATTTTTAATCAAAAGGCTTCCTATTTTGCTGCCTTGTGATTTTCAGTATATCTAACCATATTATCAGTAAAAAAAATAAGCAAATCTTTTTCTTGCGTTGTGGTGATGATGAAAGATTTTGATTGATTGCAGTGCATTTCACAGATGCCACTCTGTGAGAGGCTTCTCATCCTTCACCTAGTGTAGGCCACACATTGTAAAGAGGAACAGAACTTTCCACGAGCTAGCTAGTTAAATTGTAAGTTAAGATAGCAGTGTAAAGTTTGTAACAGAAAGTAGTTTTGAGGAACATGAGAAAGAGCATACAAATACCCAAATATATATTAGTGGCATTTGTTTTGTTTAACTTTGAGACCAGCTTCCATATCATCAAACATATCACCATTTCAATGACTTCAGTTAGTCTACTGCTGCCCTTTTACCCTATCTAGCTGGCCAGTGTGATCCTTAAATACATCCAACCCAACCACTAAACCTATGTTGTCAATTAACCGATTAATTTTATTTGTTACATGCAATATGCATGATGGCTTGTGTAAGTGCCTGTTGCTTGGCACTGTCAGCAGTACTTAGCTGGACAACTGCCAATACCATAACAAAAAGGAGGCAACAGAAAGGTCTCGTTTCTCTTAGATACACAATGCTCAATCCAAACCTCACCAATAGGCCAATACACGGGTAAAAAATTTTTTAACGATATATATTATTTCCTTTTAAACATGAAATAAAAAATGACATAACTTACATAAACTTACATTAAATGAACAAGGAGAGACAAGACAGGACAGAGAGTTGCTGAGTTTGTCTATGGGGCGGGGTTATTTATTCTCAGTTCTTAACAGATTTGGTTTTCATCAAAGATTTATTTCATGGATTCAGTTGTTACATAATACCCCTACCACTTGGGTGAACACCAGTTCTGTGTAATCCAAAACTTTTCCTCTATCTCATGGATGCTGCCAAGGCTGTCCCTTGTCGCTTTTATGTAGAGCGGTTTGCTATTGCAATTGAATCACTCTCCATCATGATTTGTTTGTTTTTCTGGTTATAAAATTTACAAAAGTATTATAACATTTTTTTGAAAATAAAAATACAGAACAAAATCAGAGATGATCAGAGACAGCTATGAAAGCCAGATGATAGAGCCAGTGTAGAGAGCCAGACACATCATGGGCTCTTGTGCACTCTTAGCAAAGGTCCAAAGTTATGGCTTGAAATGAAGTAGCCTGCTTCCCCTATTCAACACTTTCTTAAAGGAAGATTGATGAACAATAACGATGGTGAGAAAGTATTAAATTATGTAAATGACAAAAGTCTCCCATTCCACATTTTACTGTATGATATATAATGACTATATAATGATTTTGCAAAATGTTACAATGGTTGTGATTTGTTAAATTTTCATACCTGCATATTTATAATAAAAGTTTCATACTTATACTTACTAAATGTTGGCTTCATCTTCACAGGCTTTTCTATGCACTGTCACCTCTTTGATTTCAGGAACATGATCTTGTAAACAGCTTTGCCCTCCAGAGTTTTACTTCAATGCAATTCAATTCAATTCAATTCAATTCAATTTTATTTATATAGCACCAAATCACAACAAAGTTGTCTCAAGTCACTTTACATATAGAGCAGGTCTAGACCGCACTCTATAATTAAATTTATATTTAAAATTTATAGGAACCCAACAGTAAAAAGCAATTCCCACATAAAAAGTACTTTGTCCCCTCTTTTTACATTGTAATGTCAAGTGCATGAAGACCAGGTAGAGCTTTGAAAAAAGCAGTCTCAAATTTTGAAACCAGGCTTTCATTGAACATGTCAGTCTGAAGATGCAATATTACAGTAATAATTTTAAGTATAATAATAACTGTACGTATGTATAGCACTTTTAAAAATGTGGGTTTACAAAGTGCTTTGACAAATATAAAAAGGGGCCATAATTAACAAAAAAGCACCATCTCGAACACAACACAAAAGAACCAAAAGTACAATGGCAAAAGAACCCATAACAAAGCAAACCAATGATTAACCCAAACATCATTAGAACCTAAGGAACCTATTAGAACCCAGTTTAACCCACACAACACAGAAACCCAACTACTCAAGCTGAGACTGAGAGGACCAAAGATGTAAGAATGTTAAGAAAATTGAAAGGATGCAAGGATACAAGGAAGTTTATTGGTCATTATACAACAGGTTGCATAATGATATTAAAGTGTGGTTCCCTCTTGATTAATTAATAGATACTTCTGTATCTTATGCCTGACGGCAGCAGGGTGAATAGGCTGTGACTGGGGTGGGTGTTGTCTTTTAGTATCCTTTTGGCTCTGCGCAGGCACCTCACCTCCCCCAACATCTCTGATGCTTGGTAGATGAGTACCAATGATGTTTTGGGCAGTTTTAATCACACGTTTCAGAGTCTTCATGTCCTGGACTGTGCACATCCCATGCCAGTTTGTGATGTTTCCAGTCAGGATGCTTTAAGTCGCTTCTTTGTAGAAGTGGACAAGAACTTGGCGTGAGAATTTTGCTTTTTTAAGTTTCCTTAAGAAATACAGTCATTTCTGAGCTTTTTTAACCAGGGCAGAGATATGTGAAGTCCATGACAGGTTCTCTATTATGTTGATTAACAGGAACTTAAAACTGCTCACTTGCTGCAACTCAGCTCCACTGATGTAGACAGGGTTGTGTCTTTGCCTCCTTTTGTCTAAAATCAACTTTCAGCTCTTTGGTTTTGCTGACATTGAGCAGTAAGTTGTTTTCTGTGCACCATTCTGCAGGATGGTTAATTTCCTCCCGATATGAAAAATCATTGTTGAAAATCCGGCCGACGATGGTGGTGTCATCCGCAAACTTTACAGTGGAGTTCTCTCCATGTCAGGGATTGCAGTCATTGGTGTACATCGTGAACAGGTGGTGGCTGAGCACACAGCCCTGGGGGGCTCCGGTGTTGAGCACTAGGGCAGAGGAGGAGAGACTGCCGATCCAAACTGACTGGGGTCTGTTTGTAAGGAAGTCCAGTATCCAGTTGCAGAGAGTGGTACTGATGCCCAGAGTGTTCAGTTTTCCATTTAGCTTCATGGGGGACATTGTGTTGAAAGCTGAGCTGAAATCAACAAACAGCATTCTGATGTAGGTGTTGCTTTTCTCAAGGTGAGTGAAGAC
>JAPZDV010000139.1:0-15167 GCA_029814665.1 Acanthurus lineatus
ACAAAGCAGAAATGGATACAGAAAAGGGACTTTTAAATGGAAAGTTTAGCTTTAAAGTTTTGCCCGATGGTTCTCTGTTCAAAACAAAAATAATTTGTATTTACTGTAAATGTGAACTAAGTTACCACCAGAGCACGTTCAGTCCTACCACATGATGGCCAAGGAATTATTATTGTCCTCTCCAGTTTTTCCTAGAGTATAAGAAACGCAATAAATATCTTGTTAAGTTACACATAGAGCAGGGTAAAAAATTTGCCATTAATTTGCGATTAATTGCGCGTTAACTCGGGACATGCGATTAATTGCGATTAAAAATTTTAATGGACCGACAGCCCTAGTCATTATAGATAAAAATAAAGTGTTTAAAATAGAAAAAAAATATTGTGAAGAAAAAGATCAGGACATAAAAATGTGGTCCTTGTGAAATGGTTTGGCTAGCCAGAAATATTTAACTTTTGGGTCTCTGAAAGAGATATTTTTGATATGTGGTAAACTGTGGATACAGTGTACATAAAAGTTCACTTTTGAGTCAAGGCCAAGGAGTCAACAACGAATTTTATGTTACACTTCCTAATAATGCTTCGATGCAGATATATCCAAACAACAAGATATGGTCCTTCAGGACAAAACCAGCCAAACCAATCGCTCTGAACAAGCCGTATAAGGTGGGTGTTATTGGGTTCCAGTATCCCCGGGTCTGGGAGAATTTTCCCACAAGCGACGTCAACATGTCAGTTTATGATTCTAAAACAAAGCAAAAAGTGATGGTCTCTCTTGCTGTCGGTTTTATGTTTTTATGATACCTAGAATAGTAAAAGAATTTAACTGCATGATTGACTAAATGCATAATTAACCAAATAACATCCTGCATAAGTCTGTTGTATAAAAATATTACAAACCTTGTTTACCTTTGGGGGGTGGAAGGAATTACTTTTACATTAAAGGCAAATTAGCTGAAATTCTTGGATTCTACTCTGGGGAACCCTTTGAAGTACCTGCAGCCTCAGAGTTTTGGAAACACTATGCACCACACCTGGCCGACATTCATTGTGGGGTCTATGATGATTTTATTTATTGTGACATTGTCAATTACCAACTTGTGGGTGACAGCTATGTCCCACTTTTGCGTTGTATAAATGTGTCGGATGAAGTTTGTTGTATGTCCACTTTGACTTATGACAAGCCACACTACACATCTCTCAAATCAATTATTGACAATATTGACATCTCGTTAAAAATGATCAAAACAGGTATATACCAATTACCTACAGGAAAGTGGTTGTCAAATTACACTTCAGACTGGTAAAGCGGTATTTTTAAGAGAAAATGACGCACAGCATGTACAGCACGATGAAATTTCATATCATATGAAGCAGGCTGGCAGGGGAACTACCCGGATTTATTGGAGCAAGCACACAATATGGACACGGATTAGGAGGCATATTTTGCAGTCTATTTAGGATGGATGTACCGTTATTGAAAAGAGGGTTCAGTCTGGCTAAGCCTCATTTGAAAACTGTCAAACTGGCACAACAAACAACAAACAAAGGCTAAATATTCTAGAGACAGAGCGTTTTTGAAAACTTTCTCTATCCCAACTCGAACAAGAGTGTGCAACCAGCTGGCTATAACATGTAGATATTTTGGTGCCAGCTCCGCCCCTCACAGACAATCTGATATGTTATGCTGTCTTTCATTCGGTTATTATCAAACAGGTGAGAAGTACTTCTGGATTACTACTAATACACATGGATCAGCTACCTAAATACATTAATAAATGCCCTGCTATGCTGATTGTAAACACTCATCCCTCTAACTTGCCTGGTGAGCACTGACTGGCAATGCATATTACAAAACATAAAACAAGGATATTGCTTTGACAGTTTTGGTAATCCTCCTGACTGTGATAATTTCCCATCTGAGATTAACAATTTCCTTGTAAAAATACTGTACAGATGTATTTTATTCTTGAAGACAGGTTCAGAATGATTTTGCTTCAACATATGGTCTGCATTGTGTGTTTCTTCTGAGACATATACAAAAAAGGATGTCTTTTAAGCATTTGTTAAACATGTATGGAACTAATCTTGTTTGTTATGATGCTATAGTTTGTTTCCCGAGGGTATGATTTTACATGTGTACAATATGGAAAATGATGTATAATCTGGTATTAAAAGATGTGTAGCTTTAATAATATTCAAATAAAAGCAAAAGAGAACATCATCTTATTTGTAATCGTGTTTTCATTCCAAAGATTTAAAGGTAATTAGTAAGTCTAATAAGAATGAGAAAAAAAATTGTTTTTCGGACATTACTGCATAAAATACAAACATTTCAAAGGTAATCATTTTTTGAACAATAAATTATCAATACAAAAAATTAGGGCATGCTAAAAAATTAGCATCGTCCCACCCACAGCACCATCTGATTGGTTACACGCAGAGCCACGGCACGGATAACAGCCAATCAGCAGTGAAGCATGTCTGTTGTCTAAGATTTAAAAAAAAAACCTATAACATTTTGCATATCTGAAAAGCTGTTTAATAAACATGTATAAAGGCATTTAAACAAAGTTAAGTGTTGGAGTTTGTATTATTCAAAATTTTGACACCAATATATGAACAATTCATATACCAAACAGTTGATAAACAAGAAAGGACATTAATATTATTAATTTAAAAATCTAACCAGACAGCACTATTTAATCCACATGACTTCGCCCCCTTCCACCCATGTGTCTTCAGAGGAATGCTAAACCTATGTGAGTCTGAGGTCTTAAGTTTTCTATTTATTTGTGTGTCTGATGTGTCCTGTGTCATAAAGCTCTTTTCACTAGATGTGTCATGTCCCTCTTTGTATTTAGCAATAACCCTACACACCTCAGTGTTTAGAATAGCAGAAAGTGGCACATTGAACATAGCCAGAGTTTTTAAAAACAATTCCGACCCCAGTGGCCTAGAACTATTTGAGGTGTTATGTGATGCAGTGACACTTTTTAAAAAATCATAATAGTGTGAGCCTCAGACCGATTGATTATTAACAACAATTGTTGAAAACAATAATTCCCCTGAGCTGTCCAAGATATCAAATTTTTTTATTGAGCCAATGAGTCCGATATACACGCTGCATTTTTCATGCTTCTCTTAAGCATGTGTTTTAATACTTCTACAATAATGTCTTTTTTTTATTTTTTATTTTGTCAAATACATTCTTACATATTGTCTCACATAGTTACAGCTGTACTACTGTTAAAGTCACAGAACACTTTTCTGAGACTTTCCATTCTTCAGTTATCCAAATGTTGCCCTTCCAAAATATTTTTATATATTTTTTAAACAATAGGGCATAGCTAACTATATACAGTCAAACACTCTTCAGTCCATGGTTTACCAGAGTTCTATGGTAAGGAATACAAACAACCACTTATACATACATGCACACATGCATAACTGCATATATTCCTACTCACGCAAACGTATATCCACATGCATGCATACATGAAACAAGATCAAACAAAAACTTACATTCACATGGTGTCTTTTTGATGTCCATATATACATTTCCTAATGAGGCTTGTATATAAATCTGTTAATTGTGTCAACCTCTCTTCAAACATATTGTTGAGTCAATTAAAATCTGATCTAACTGGTTTGATGTACTCAGTCCACTTGGACCAAATCAAGTAAAATTTTTCTTTTTGGATTCTGAGGGAAAATGACAGTCGCTCCATTATATAAATTTCATGTATTATTTCTATCCACTCTTCAACAGTTGGTGGGTCTGATTTTAGCCATCTCCCAAAATCAGCCAAGTTTCTCATCGTCATTACTCCATCTATCTAAGTTATGGGTCTCAAATTCGCAGCCAATTGGCCCACGGTATGATATTTTGTGGCCCCTACCTTGATATGAAAGTTTAATGTTAGTGCAGACAGAAAGTTTTATATGAATGGCACTTTGGTGTTGTTTGTGGAAGGTCCCTTAAATGCGCAAGCTGGAGCTGAACGAACCTACCAATCACAGTGGGGTATATGGAGAAACATTTCACAACAACTATGGAGGCGCCCGTGTAACATTGCATAGCCGTCATAGAATTACTACTTCCTACTGTGTTGACGATGTTCCATTCGTTGTCACCGAGGGGAGGGAGTGGACCTCCGCTGGGGCCACTCAGCCAGGGCTAGGTTGGAGCCTCATCAGGGGTCTACCCACCTTGGTTATATAGTTAATGGAACATTGGTGTTGGCTAGGACGTACAACTCTGCTATCTTAGCAGTGCCTTGCTGCATCCATGGAGTTATTATAAAAGAAAAAGCCAGTAAATAATGCCTTCATGGCTGTATCCCATGGTTTGTATATAATAAATAAATAATTGTGTCCCACATGCACTCCATGCATTCATGCACTTCACGCTTGCTCTGCAATGATGTGACTGTCAAATAAACTGCTGGCCGACACAGTTCATTTGTACTTAACGTGTGTTTTATTGACACTACAACAACTCCATAACAACATGTCGCGTGTCTTAACGAAGAAGTCTGTCAGTTTGTGAACCATGCTAGCTGTGAACTGCTCCACAATATTTAGCGTCCCTCCTGGGCTATCTAGGGGTTCGCTACATTTGACTAGCTTTCTCTTAGGCCTTAGTGCTTTAAATGTTTTCAGGTTCATTACAGTGACATCAGCTCCTGTATCAATTCTATACCTGACTGGAGTATGACCCACCTTTAGCTGTTCTGTCCAATGCTCAACACTGCTCTCATGTTCTTTGCTAGCTGCTCCCAAATAAAAGTTTTCTTCACTGTCTTTACTATGTGTATCTTCTTTTACTGACTTGGAGAAGCATTTCCGCTCCCAATGGCCTCTGTTCCCACATTTTCTTCACTCGGATTCTATTGCTGGGCATTTAGCTGGGACTTTGTGCTTCTCTTTACTGCACCGGCAGCACCTGAAGTCCTCTGTGTGGGCTTTGTCCGGTCCATCACTTCTCTCCTTTACCGGCCGTCTCCCACCTCTCCTTGATGGTCGGCAAAGTGTGACCTCATGCACGTGGAGCGCTGCCTGTTGCTCCTGCTGGCTTATCTGCTGTGCGACATCCTCAGCTTGTCTCACCATCTGCACTGCTGTTTCTAAAGTGAGGTCGGACATGAGCTGTAGACTTCTGGAAAGCTCTTTGTTGTGGATGCCAACAACCAGTCTGTCTCTGATATGTTCACTTTTCTTATCTCCAGAGTCACAATTCTCACTCAGTTCATAGAGAGCTCTGATAAATGACTCGGCTATTTCCCCCGGTTTTTGCACTCGCTGGTGAAAGCATGCTCTCTCATGTATGGTATTTTTCTTCGGTATAAAGTATCCATCAAAATTGGCAAGCACCATTTCATAGTCATCATCTTTCTCACCCCTTTCAAAGGTGAATGATTTGAAAATGTTCTCGGCTTCAGAGCCCATAGCCATCCTCATTAGCTAACTTTGCAGCCAACCTGTACCATGAGAATTGCTGTCTCCAGGCAGGCCAGTCTCCGGGCCGCTCGGCGGGTTAAACTTCGCCATAGCGTTGGGTGTCTCTCAGAACACTTCTAACACCATGTCAAATAAACTGCTGTTTTATTGACACTACAACAACTCCATAACAACATGTTGCGTTTCTTAATGAAGAAGTCTCAACCCCACTTGGTCTCTCACTTACAGCTTGTCACAACCTAATTGACCAATCAAGCTTTCTGATCGGTTACACAGCATGTTAGTATTCTTGTATTATCCAATACCTTGACAGTGACATTCATGGACACATTAATGGAAGCGGAAATGACGTTCTCTCTGCGTCACTGGTTGGCTAAACACTTGACTGAAACTGAAAAGAACTGTTAGTAATGACGTTTGAGGAGATTGAACTTTTTTTAACAAAGCTTTTTTTGAGGAATACCTGATGTGACTCTGCCTCCAGCGGCCCCTAGGTAATTTGAGTTTGAGACCCCTGACAAAATTAGTTTTAGGATACCTAATTCTTCTGATTCTAGAGCTGTGGTCAAGTTCTGATTGAAATAGTGTTTAACCTGTAGGTACCTAAAGAAATCGCTCTTTTCCAGATTATGTTTTTCCTGTTGGGTTCCAAAGTTTTGGAATACCCCCTTATGGACAAATGTATAGTAGTAAGTAAGACCTTTTGTGGTCCATTTTTTGAATTTATCATCCAATCTATTCTGCAAAAAGTTTGCATCATAGGCACACCATTTTAACAATTTTGAAGGAACTTCTAACTTACATAGTTACATAGTCTCCTGCCATATTTTTTTAGTGATAAGTTGAACCACTGGTTACCTTTATTAGCAATTTTTTTTAGTTCCTCATCTGTTATAATTGCTTCTGGTGGGATCCCTTCCGCCAATAGATTTTCAATATCCTTCCACCTTGCTGAGTGTGCTTTGGTACATAAACAAAGTAAGGGCCTTAGTTGAGCTGCATAATAATATATTTGTAAACATTGGAGGCCCATTCTACCATTATCCTTCTTTAACTGCAGGGTTTTATACTTGATTCTAGGTTTTTTCCCTTGACACGAGTATCTGGATATCAATCTTTCCCATTCTATAAACTGTTAAGTGGAATGTTAATTGGCAGGGTCTGGAAAAGATATCATACTCTAGGTAAAATGTTTATTCTAATGGATTCTACCCTAGCACTTAAGTTAAAAAATGGAATTAAATTCCATCTTGATAAATCAAATTTTATTTTTGCATTTATTGGTCCATAGTTGAAATCAAATAATTTTGATATATCTTCAGGAAGATTGATACCCAGGTACCTTATTGATTCTGTGTCACATTTAAATTTGTATCAACTCCTAATGTGTTTTGGTTAGTATGGCTGACTCTGTATTATATTATGTGATGTGTCTAATAATATGTAAGGTTCTCCTAATGCTGTCTGTCTTTGATGGATAAAGCCTGTCTGATCCAATTGGTAGGTTATTTTCAATTCTCTTGCTCAGTATTGACGTAAACAGTTTATAGTCAACATTTGATACACTGATGGGATGATAGTTACCGCATTCTATTTTGTCTTTTCCGTCTTTCGGTATGACCGAAATGATCGCAACTCTCCAAGAGGGTGGAATTTCTCCTTCTTTTAGCACCCAGTTAAAGGTTTTTAATAAGGTGTCACATAGGTGTTTTTGCATTGATTTATACCAGTCAGGGCCAAAGCCATTCGGACCTGGGGACTTTCCTGTTTTAAGTCCCCTAATTGCTGAGTATAGTTCCTCTTTGCTTATTTCTGCAACCAATTTTTGATTTTGCTCATCAGTAATGGAGGGTTGATTCACTTTAGCTAAAAAAGTGTCAATTTTGGGTCATCATTTGTTTGGGTTTGGGGGTATAATGATTTATGGTACTACTCAAAACTTTCTTTTATTTTATCTAAGCTTGTCTCAATTTTTCCTGATTCGGGGTTTCGAATCTTATGTATAATATATTCAGCTTGTTGTTTTTGCAGCCTGTGAGACAGAAGCTTCAAAGATTTACCTCCTACTTTATAATACCATTGCCTTGTAAACATTTTTTTCTGAATTTATTGTGTGTTTATGTCATCTATTTCATTCTCTATTTTCTTTATGTCTGAACTAATTTCTGGATCTAAAGTTTCTTAATGTTTCTTCTGTGACTGCTTTAATCTGTCCTCTAGATTCTTAAGCTTCTGTTTTCTAAGTTTTTTTCTCGTGGGAAGTAATAGAAATTATTCTCACCCTAATTACAGCTTTGAGCGCATCCCAAAGAACAGGCGGCCTCACCTCTCCATTATCGTTAAGTTCAATGTAACCCCTCTGTTGAATGAGACTACAATAATAATAGATTACTTTTCACTCCTTGGACCAGTTATTGAAATTCTAGGAAGTCGCTCATGGAACCCAGGATGGAATATCAACATTGAAAACAGACAAAAGAATTGAGTTAGCAAAATATTTAATATTAACCTCTACAGAAACAAGTGGCAACAAGCCATCAATCACTAACAATGTAATAATAAAAAAATAAAGTGCGCACGGAAAGAAAAAAGTAAAAAAAATTAAAAAATGCATCCTCTGCTGTTGTTTTTTTTAATCCAATTATGCTTTCCTTTTGTTTTATTGAGCTCAGTGTTTTTTATTTCGTTGGGGCCCTTTACTTCAGGTGAATTTCAATGTCCTACCAAACCGTAGACCAGGGAGGTAAGTGATCCTTGGTTCCCATCTTTGGCTTGCCGTCTGATTGTCTGGACCTTTGCCTCCAGTAGGTGTTCAGATAGCCGCCTCATGGCTTTCTGCTACCGGTCTCGTCTTCTCTCTTCTTGGTGTTGGAATTGATGTTGTCCTTGTGACATCAATCACCAAATTGTGTCCAATCAAAAAACCTGACCTGCAGAACAGGTCACATTCAATTCAAAATACATTATACCAGCGATAAAATTCCTGTTAAAATAGATATTAACACAAATATAGCCTATATAAATTATCCTATTCACACCAAAAAAATATAAATCCTTAACAGGTCTAACTTTACCAGTTTAGGAACTGAAAATTCTCTCAATTCAAATAAGGCCTTTTACACTCAAGTATATGGAAAATAAAATAAAAAAATGAAATAGCACCCTATGCTGCATAAATGCATAGTTCAAATTTACATTCATGGTAAGCTTCTCCATTTTTCCTGACACACAAATTCCCCCTCTGTGCAGTTAACCCCTTAAGTGCCGGCTATCACTCACACCAAAACGCTCACACATATACACAGACTAAATGGCAAACTTTCACTCCTCCTTGTTCCCTATTTTCCACAGCTTATGAAGCCTGGGCTACATCAAGATATACTTTGATTTCGTTTTCTAATTTATTTTTGATTAGTGTATCTTTTAAGATATATGAGTTTAATCTCCAGAAAGTCATCCTCAGTTTATTGTTAAGGTGTACTGACATATATATGGGACTGTGATCTGACAGAGCAATTGGACTAATATCACATTGCACTATTCTATGGAGATCCTTCATAAAGATTAAAACATAATCTATCCTAGAGTATGTGCCATGACGGGATAAGTAATGAGTATAATCCTGACTGGATGGATATATTTCTCTTCACACGTCTATAATTCCTGTTTCTTTCATCAAATTCTTTATCTTTTTACTGATACCACTGGAGTCTGGATTCCCCCTTGAAGAGTCTAGTTTTGGAATTAAACATGCATTTAGGTCCACCCCACATATGGCAGTACCCTGACCTTTTGTTGTCATTAATTAAATTATCTGTCTGTAAAATGACCATCCGCTGCCTGGGGGAGCATATACATTAGGTAAACTCACTAAGATTCCTTCCACCTTACCAATTTAACAAAATACATCTCCCCTCTTTATCTCCAAATTCAGTCAGGTGTTCATAATATACAGTATTTTATATCAGAATGGCTACTCCTCTTCTGTGACCTGATTTATAAGAGGATGAATACACATGCTTAAAGCCCATTTAATTTAATTTATTTTGTTCAATTTCACTGAGGTGAGTTTCTTGGAGAAAACCAATCTGGATTTTTTTCCCTCCCTAACTTTGATATAATTTTCCCTCTTTTGACAGGATTAAGCAACCCGTTGACATTAAAGGAAATTATTCTTAAGACCTTTTGAGGCATATTTCAAGTAGCGGTCAGTAAGCCAATTGTTACCTTTGTAAGATGAGAACTATGTAAGTCCTATATAAGTGAGACGTTTGAGATGTACGGGAGAAGACTCAATTTGGCACGGAGTCTTCTCTCAGGCAAACCGGGATGCCTGATTGACCCTGGACTTCTTTGTAATAAACTTGTTTTTATGCAATCAAGCCAGTGTCACCGGAGTTTCCTTTATCATCCATCCAGCATCGCAACTTAAGATACTACACACATTCATGGATTTTAAAAGCATTCCCCTCTCCATAGGAACCAATAGAGAGTTAACAACAACAAAACTGTGATAACATAGAATACAAAGAACATGATAACAAAAGAAAATATGTGTCCTTGGTGACTTCCAACATAGAGGTCCTTTTTAAGACCCTGCTTGAGCCTGTAGCAGAATGAGTGACACTTTGTTTGGAGTAAGCCGGCTTTGTGTTTCATTCAAAAAATGACTGTGGCTTGTATTAACCAATCACTGTGGGAGGACACCTTATAAAGCTGAGTAATGGTCACCTACCGTCCTCTTGCTTTGACTTTGGAGGCACGCCCCGTTCCCTGTTTGCCTCACTCCTTTTTCGCAGGTAGGGTAGCAGTTGCAGCATTGTTTGCCCTTCACTTTAAGTTTTTGTTTGCTGTTCTGGTTGGTATGGTTGGTATGGTTATTTTTGTAGAATCCCCATTGTGCGTCCATAGTCCAGGAAGTGAGCTGCTCCCAGGCCGTTTCTGGTAGGTCCTCTTTCTTTCAGCTAACATATAATGTTTTGATGCTCCATGTGTGCATAATAGCTTTTTGTCATAGGCTGTAACTGTGGTCACTGGTTGCTCCCTGTTCGATCGCAGTCGAGTGACTGATGGATTGGGCATGGGCAACATCCACCTTGAGCTGTACTACGCTGGCTCACAGACAGGAGAAGCTGCTGCTTTGCTCCTGGAGGATCATTTCCAAGTGTACGCTTTTGCTGCCAAACATTGTTTGCGTGGTTGCTTCTGTTAGCTTGCTAGCTTAAGCACTCATGTCTAACATGGGTTGCACCTCTGGGTTGCACTGCCGTTGTGACTTGTCCTGCTTTTCTTGTTGCGTTGTGATTTTCTTGGGTTTATTTCTGGTTGCCATTAAGCACCCCTGTCATGCTGAAGTAAGTTTGATGAAAAAATAAAAAGTTTTCGCGTTTTCTCGGAAATATCTTGTCAGGGTCGTTTGGGAGAGATTTTGTTATGCAGCCATCTTGAAGGTGGTCCGACAGGAGGTCCCCCTATACGATAATGTCTTTAGTTCTTTTTCAGCTGTTTGTTGGTCAGTGGAATGTTACCTTTTAACATATTAAGAGCTATTTCACACAGCAGGTTAATAATGTCAGGGCTTGAATGATCCATATAACCCTTCACATGCTTGGCGCCAATTTATATAACTACTTCAACAGGTCCAGATGACCTGATGACAGATGAGCTGCTGTTTGTGTAAGGGGAAGATAAGAAGTGGCGGACAGGCTGGCCCTTGGATCGTGGAGCTAGGAAGCTAAATTGCTTACTGATGTTTGAACGCACACCACAATAAAAGGCACAGCGAGACACAAAACGTATTAAACTAAATACATAAGCCATGTTCAATGAGAGACAGAGAGAGCGAGAAGAAGCGGACGATCAAGCTGAAGGAGACACACTGCTCCCGCACACGGGCAGCATAAGGATTAAATAATAATGCAGTCTTCATATTGTAGAAGTTAGGATCTAACCGTCTTCGTTTTGTAGCTCAGACATTTAAATGCAGTCAACTGGTTGTCAGTTTTTAACACAAATACGCAAGTCAGATTGATGTTGTCTCTCCTTTTTACAGTGAGTTTAATAAAGTTTTTAAAACCAATTACATGCGTACTGTCTCCACATGATTTTTTTTCTAATTGTTTCTCACTGACAGACCAGAAGAGTGTTTCTCTAATAACTTGACATGTTGCGACCGTTTCTGCAGTCTTCTTCTGAAGAGTCACGTGATGTTGTTGTAATACAGGTACAGTATTTACATACCCTGCTATGCGTAAGATCGGCTGAATAGATCAGTCGAAGGAAAAAAAAAAGAAAAAAAAATCACGTAACTCTTTGGACCTGAGTTGTACATAAATGCATTTTCTGACAACGCAATTTCTGACAACGCAATTTCTGACAGTCAGTTTGGCATTTCTGGCATCCTTGTCACTAACAGGTGTTCATGATGGTTGTATCCGTAAGATCAGCTGATAAGATACGGCGAAAAAAAATATCACATGACTCTTCTGTTGAAAACTATTTGGATTAAAAAACTTGACTGCACGCCCTGCAAAAACGAGAGATGGTGAAGGCCAGGAAGATAATGAAATTGAGGAAAATGTCTGTGGAGAATTTAACGTTTGAAGGCTGAAGTGTGGAACGACATCTACGCAAGTTACATAAGATACGTAAGATATATTATTGAGCTGTTTGCATCAGAAATAATGCCCTGGCGCTAAGGAATCAGTTTGGACCCGAGTAGTACGTAAATGCTTTCAAACATGGCTGTTTATGATGATTGTGATTATTTTAAAACTTCTGACAATCAGTTTAGCATCTTTATAGTAGAGCTAAACTCCTATCAGATAAACTTAAACTTTAACTAAACAGATAACTCCTATGCTACACAGATGGTGCAGAAATTTACAGGGCAAGTTTGATGTTTTTCTACTAACAGGTGTTCAGGAGGACTGTTTAGACTTACAGGTGTGTTAAGTGAGAGAAATTGTCACTTTAGTGAAACCTTATTGAAGTGTGTGAGTGTTGCATTTTGTCTTTTTGCCCTTAGCATTTTTCTTTTTATACAGTCTATGGCTTTTACACTGTAAAACTCATTAGTATAAGCAGTTGATGGTTGAATAGAGGGGACTTTGATTTGGCGCATGAATGAACTTGATTGACTGCCTGATTTCCACTTTAAAGCAGTAAGTGCAGTTATGTGCTGGCCTGCCTGCATGAGAGAAAGAAGGCACATACTGCCCTTTGTTCAGTGTGGACTGAGTGCCAGTGGCGGAGCATGTCTCGGACGAGTTGCTCCGAGACACGCTCCTGCTTGCAGCTTTAATTTTTCCCTAAAACCCCTTCATACACTTGTGCTCTCTGAAATGAGATATTATCCACCTCTGCTCGCAGGCCTTTCCACACTGACCTAGGGTTACTAGCTATAAACTTGCTGTTCCTGAAAATTAGGGTATAAATATCTTCTCCCATGTGGGCCTTCCTCTGCAATAATGATCTGGTTACTATAGTTTTCTTTCTGTTTTTGTGCTTCATTGCTCTCCAGACATGCACAACATGCATAATACATTAATCTCGATATCAGTTGTTCATTATTTGCAGAGTTTACATATTAGATGTAAACTCGTTATAAGCTGATCAGTCCCCAGTCGGCCTGTCTCTGAGTTGTCAGTCTAAGGGGGGCACTATGGGTTAAACACAGAACAGCAGGGTAACTGATGTATCTGTCTCATGTATCACAGTGGCTATGCTTCAGCTTTCTTGAAGTACAACTCAGCTTTATGAATCACAAAGTTTATTTATAGATAAAATAATACACTTTTCTCTCACACCAGCCCTACAAATAAATTACATCTACACTTATCACTAAAGGAGACATGGAATAACTAAACATGTGACATATCAAAAAAAAGAGAGCAGGAGAGTGAGAGGGGAGAGAGATGCCATTGTTAACTGGAGAGCTAAAGCTAACTAGAAAGATAGATTAAAATAAAAACAACTGTAGGATTAGTGAAAGAGGTAACAGAAACAAGATGCAGTGTGTGCTTGTGCAGAACAAGGTGTTTAGGTGTTAAAAGAGGCAATTAAAAATATTAATGTGGTTTAGCTAAAGACACAGAAAGCACAACCAGTAACACAGTACCAGGAAGTGACACATTACACTTACTGCCAGCTGTCACTGAACAATTGTAGGAGACATAACAGTGGGCAGAACACTCTGCTGTATGTGTGATGGGTGTGTAGTGGTTTTAAATAAAAAGAAATTATTGGGAGACAATCATAATAACAAATTTGGCTGCAAAGCTAAAAATGCATCAATCTCATAAAAAGGTAACAGCCCATGTGGTCTCAAATTATGAGGACAAATGCAGTCAAAAAAATTAAAATAAAAAAGAAATTATTGAGAGACTATGAATGGTTCTTAAACCCTCTAAGCCCTAAGCTATTTTTGACCATTTTTGGTTTTATTGTCTAATTAAGCCTGAAAAACATCAACCCTGCAATGCACAGTCAAGGTATAAACATCATTTTTTCAGGACAACCTGAGCTATAAGTACGAGTGTGCTTAAGTGATGTTGCTTAAATGTAAAAATAGTGACAGAACCACAAAGACAATAAGAAAAAAAGCACGGACATTAAATTTCACATATCTTTACTTAAATAACACACACACAGCAATATTAAACAAGCTTTCTGTTGCCTAAAACAGTTCTAAGTCTTGGAAGTCAAAAAGCAAAAAAATAAACATAAGTTATACGGTTTACAAACTATTCCCACTTCTTTCGAAAACAAGGAAGCTTTTCCTCTCTTCTAATACAAAATATGTGCACAGTGTTCAGTGTTCTCCTGACTACCACTTACTGGGTTACGGTTAGAGATCTTCAGTCTGTCATGGCTGTCATATGGTGTTGCGAGACTCTAGGCTCTCTTGGGTCTTGGTGGTGGCTTCCTCCCAGTCCATGGCTGGATGTATCGAAATATCTTGAGCCACTCTCTCCCAGCTGCTCTGCTTTGTCTCTCTTTTATCCTCCATTTTGCAGCTTTATATCCTCTTTTCTGGTCATCAATAGGCTGCTGCCTTCTCTGCTCTCAAACCCTATTTGTCACTCTAAAGGCACATAAATCCATTCAGGTGCAGGTTATTTGGCCTAATCGCTGTGGATGCCCCAACAGGATGAAAAATGGTATATAAAACTCGAGCTTTTCAGACTTTAAACCGTGCAGTTAAGGAATAAAAAAGCCCTAAACTATTACACACACTAGAAACGTGCAGAAAAACACTAATTAAAGTATGCATAATGAAAGCACACACATAAATAAGCAAAATAAAACCTATACTTTTGCCGTGCAATACATACAATGGCAAATCCTGTAATATAAAATCAAGCTTACATTCTCCAAGACTGTCTTTATGACTTTAACCTTCTTTAATGTAAGAATGGTAGTCCATCATTCTACAGTAATACCTGATATAACAAATAGTCAAATGAATGTATGTAATGTGCGTAATGATGATGATCATGAATAAATAAATTACTTATGAAGGCACAAATGGATCTATTAGTTTTCCATAAAAATTGAAATAGGCTATGTGAAAATACCCTTAGCAATCCTGTTGGTGATGCCGGGGCTTCCTGTTGCTCCTCTCCAGTGTTGGTAATAACAGTGTTAGAGTATAACGGCGTTACTAACGGCGTTATTTTTTTCAGTAACGAGTAATCTAATTAA
>JAPZDV010000140.1:0-15167 GCA_029814665.1 Acanthurus lineatus
ACACGTCCACTCATTCAAAAAAGTCCTCATAATCCCATCATGTCTCCCCATTTAAAAAGAAGTCCTCATAATCCCATCATGTCCCCTCATTCAAAATAAAGTCCTCATAATCCCAACATGTCCTCTCATTAAAAAAGTCCTCATAATCCCAACATGTCCACTCATTCAAAAAAGTCCTCATAATCCCAACATGTCCCCTCATTAAAAAAGTCCTCATAATCTCAACATGTCCCCCATTCAAAATAAAGTCCTCATAAATCCAACATGTCCCCCATTCAAAAAAAGTCCTCATAATGCCAGCATGTCCCCTCATTCAAAAAAGGTCCTCATAATTACAAAATACTCTCATTATTCAAACAAGTCTTAACTTTCCGAACACGTCCTCAGTTTCCCAGAAGTCCTCACTTTTCTCAAACCAGCTGTCAATCACAACATCCTTCATGAAGGTTCACCATCGACACTTTCTCACAAGTTCTTACCTCTAAAGTCCTTGTTTGATCAAAATGTCCCCACTTTTAAAACATGGCTTCACGCATCATAATGCCAGATTACAAAAAACTGTTTCCACACACTCACACACACACACACACACTTGCATCATCTTCACACCACTCATCCCTGCCTGCCCTTGAAGCCTTCAGAGTTAACCTTTGTTACACAGCTGAAGTGGCACTCAGATCTTCTCCTCACGACGACCCTGAACCTCCTCAATCAGAGCTGAAGCATCGAGCGAAAAAAAAAGAAAGAAAAACACGGCGTGAGTGGAGAGAAACTTCAAAGTGAGAGTCTGGCAGCCGGAAGCTAAACAAGAGCGAGGTTTTCATCTCTCTGCCCGTCCGCTGTGTACATGAGCGACGCTGCCGTGTCCACTGTTTAAACTGCAGGCAGGGACACTCAGACGTTTCCACTCCTGCTCTGTCTCACAACGTAAAGACAACGTAAACACAGCGACTCTCCTTCACTTTAAAGAGTTTCCTGTTTCCTCTGAGTCCTGCTTCAGTCTGCACTTCAACATCAGTCACGCTAAAACACACTTATCTCGTTGCGTTCACGTGTTAATTAACGAGGCAGCTGCATTTTGCATCTGTTAGCTGTCGGAAACAACACACGAAGAGGGCGCTAAAGGGTTTTTACTGGAGGAGTGAATGGATGAGATGTTCATCCTCATCCTGATACAGATTCTCTGAGCTGCTCATTATTTAATGGCAGTTAAACTGAAGCGTCAGAAGAAAAAAAAGCTGCGTTTACGGTCGTTTTAAAATGTTTTTTTACTGGTTTTCATGTGACGGCCTCTCGTTTTAATCCCAGCAGGACTCGTGTCTCCTCATATGAAACCTTCACAGTCCCCAGAGGCTCCAAACCAGAATGGAAACCACTGACGAACGCACCCGCCGGTGTGTGTGTGTGTGTGTGTGTGTGTGTGTGTGTGTGTGAGCATGTGTGTGTGTGTGTGAGCATGCATGTGTGTGTGTGTGTGTACCCTCAGAGAAACAGAGCACGTGTCTTGTCGACAGTTGAAGGGCAGTAAAACACAGAGAAGGGGGGGGGGGAGAAAACAGGGAGAGACACCAGGGGAGGAGGAGGATGGAGGGAGGGCGAGAGACACTGCAGCAGACCTGTGGGCAGGTAGAGAGAGAAGGGGGGAGGGATGGAGAGGGTGGGAGGGGAGGAGTGTACAAACATGTTCGAGCGTTCAGGATAATCGCTCTCAGCTGATCATCTCTGATGCTTCTGTTATCAGGAGCTGAGTGGCCACAGGGGGCGCTGTGCATCCAGAGCAGGGGGAGAGTTTCTTTCCTCCTCCCTTCATGCCTCCTTATCTTCACTCCTCCTCCACTTCCATTATTCCCTTACTTCCTCTTCCTCACCTCCTTATCTCCCTTCTTTTCCTTCCTCTTCTCCTGCTCCTTATCCATCCTGCCTTCCTTCCCCGTTTCCTCTTCCCTCCTCTCCTTCTCTGCCTCCTCCTTTCCTTTTCCATCTCCTTATCTTTCCTGCCTTCTCCTCGTTACATCATGTGCTGGTTGTTTGAATCTTTTCCTCTTCCCTCTCCTTTCTCCCTGTTTCTCCTGATAACTCACCTCATCCGTCCCCACTTGCTCCTCATTTTTTCTCCACCTCCACCCTTTCCTTCCCTCCTCTCCTCCTCTGTATCTTCCTTTCCTTCACTACTTCCTTCTCCTCCTCTCTTCCTGTTGTTTCCTCTCCTCCTCTTTGTTCTCTGTCTTTGTTTTCTTTGTTTTCAGCCTCACATTTGCTTTGGCAGCAGCTCAAACGATGAAAATATCATGGATGTCGTTTAAAAGCAGAAAATCAGACGATTCCAGCCTCCTCTGGAGAAAAAATTATAAAAGTGATGAACAAACTCTGACGAAAACAAACAAAACAAATTTACTCTGTTTATTTTTTCTGTCTTCTTCTCTTCTTTTCCTCCGTCGCTGCCTCTTTAACAGACGTGCTGCTGGTTTCTGAGCCCTTCAGGACCAGAGGCCAACGATTGGAAAGTAATAATAGATCTACCCCGTGTGTGTGTGTGTGTGTGTGTGTGTGTGAGTGTGTGTGAGTGTGTGTGTGTCTGTGTGTAAATAAACACACTGTACCCTGGGACTTTAATTGCAGCCATGGTAAACTCATTAGCAGATAGAGAGACCGATAGTGGGACAGTAAAAGCAGGGACAGACACTGGCGTTATGTCCACATCCTGAATCCTGGTGTGTGTTTTTGCATCCATGTACAGATGTGTGTTTGTGTGTGTGCGTGTGTGTGTGTGTGTGTGCTGGCATCTAGCTGCATGCAGCCGCAGTGGGGGGCCATTAAACAGCGACTGGCGGCGAGGTCTCTGCACAGCAGGAAGCCTGCAGGCTTTTGTGATTACATCAGCGTGTAAACGGAAACACTTGTCGCGTTTAAGCGTCGAGTGGAACGACGTCAGTCCTCTCGACGCTGCGACGGCGACCAATCGACTGTCACACGCTGTGCCGGCTCCTGATTGGTCACTTTCTGACAACATATTCAAATACTTACAGAAAATAAATTTTGGGGTAATTTAACTTCAGTGACAACATGAATCAGAGGAGGAAGTGCACCTCCGTCATCCTGCAGATGATCTGAGGAAACTCCATTTTTCAGCTTAAACTGTGGAGACTCTCTTTTCTTTTATGATTATAATTTCTTTATATTCCCCCCCTATAACATCTGTGTCAATACTGAAACACTGACTCCTTACTGGATCAACATGGTAAATCCAAACTGTTTTCTTCTGTCTGATCCCTTTAATCACCTAACGACCCTGCAGCTTTACACAGTGTCCCTCTGAAGGGGCTCAAACCCTAGATTGAAAACAGGTATCCACTTAAACACTAAATCTGATGCATCAGTATTAACAATCTAATAATTAGTCACAAAAACCAAAAACTTTTGATAATTTAAGTTTGTTTTGCTTAAAATACTGACAGACTTTTAAAAACAGGACTTTTTCCTTTAAACTGACCACATTTACGCTGTTTTGGGAATTTTTTCTGGAACATTTTGAGCTTTTCTTCCTTCTCTGAAAATGGATTTATTTCTGCACACACACACAGGGCACACACACACACACACATCATGGAAAATAGATCCAGATCTGAGAGCACAGTTCATAGTAGTTGCCTCGTTATAGAGCAGGTTTAAAAATGTGACCTGGACCAAACTCAGTTCATAAAAGTGGCCGTTTTGTGCTCCAGGTTTGTGCATCAGCAGGACTGCAGATCTGAGCTCACGGCTCCGAGTAAACTCCTCCATCCTGTCACAATGATCACACGATGAGTTTCTGGATACACTGTCGAATCTTCCAGCAGCTAATCCTGCGAACGCTCGCAGACACAGATTCAATTTCTGGGAACAAAATGCAGCGTTTGACGGGTGAAGATATTAAAATTTGGTCAGAGAGATAAATCATTAGAAATGGGTCACCAGCTGTCGACCCCGAGGGAAACTCTTCGCCTCATTTTGCCTCATATATTTTTTTTTATTTTTTTCAGATAATATATCTAAAAATTAAATTTTTTTTTGCCTCGTTCCTGTCTGACTTTCACACACACACACACACACACACACACACACACACACACACACACACACACAAACACACACACTCCAGGAGCAAATCTGGACTTCCTGCAGGTAAAACAAGATTTAAAGTTTTCCAGTGTGTTGTCAGTCATCACACACACACACGAACGTGCGCACACACACACACACACACTCAGAGTAATAACTGTGTGTGTGTGTGTGTGTGTGTGGTGTGATGTTCAGTCGTTCTGTGTGTAAAATATCCCCATCATTAACATTCTTCTAGTTTATTATTTTAATTCAGTTTTCATTCATAATGTTTATTTTTTATATTTTTGTTTCATCTTCATGTTTGTTTTGTCTCATTTTGCTGTTTTTTCTTTTTCTGTAAATGATAAAATGTGACAGAAACAAACTTGGAGATACGCGGTAACCAGCGGACACACTCCTGTTTTTTTCCTCTGAACACACGCGCATTTTCCTACATGTATGCGCGTGCAGAGCTGTACTGTATGAGCGTGCGCGTGCGCTGATGCATGCGCCTGTGGTAGGTCATGAGCGCGTGCCAGTGCTCACTGTAACACTGACGTGCGTTTTTTTCCCAAATGCGTGTCTGACTTTGCGTGTAAGTCCTGCAGGTGCGCAGCTGTGTGCCCCGCGGCACGCACGCACGCACGCGTGCCTGTGCGCGTGTGTAGCTGACACACTGACCTCTCTGCGTGGCTCCGGTCCCGGGCTCCGGTCCCGGTCTCCGGTCACAGATCCCGTCCCGTGTCCCTCGGTCTCCGGACGGACGCAGCCGCGCGGCTCATCGTTCAGAAGCGGTGATGTTGTGTGAAAACGGCTGCGAGGTCGCGAGATTAAATCCCCATTCTTCAGGTCCTCGCGCGTCCGTCCCACCTCCTCTCCTCGCGCCTCTCTCTGTCTAATTTATGAAAAAAAAAAAAAAACAAATGTGAGCAGGACTCCAGTTCTCCCGTTTGTTTCCTCCGGTTTCTCACAACAAATCACTCGTTTCCTCTCCGCAGCGCCGCTGACGTCCCGGTGTCTGTCACTGTGGAGCGGCGGAGCCCGCCGGTACGTTCGGCCATGTGTCCCGCGAGCGAAGCGCCCCGAGGAACCGGGAAAGTCCGAAGCTCCAAAATACGTGGACCTGCGTCGGAAGCATGAACGGTCTCCTCTCCCTCTCCTCGGTTTCCGTCCGTCCGTGCGCTCGGGACGCGGACGCGGGAGTGGAGCGCTTTACGCACGGCACGTGAAAGCCGAGTGGAGGAACAGAGGGGGGAGGAGAGGGGCTTTTTTCTCGTTTATGGGGGAGGAGGCGAGGAATGGGAGGGGAGGAAAAGGTGGAGGAGGCAGGTTTCAGGGAGGAGAAGAACTGGCTTTAAAAAAGGGAAAGAAAAGGAGGAAAAGAAGAGAGGAGGAAGGAAAGGAGGGAAGGAGGGAAATCCAAAGGAAAATAAACTGATGGGAGGAAGGAAAGAGGGAGGGATGAAAGAAGGAGGGAGGGAGGACAAGAAGGAATGAAAAAAGATGCAAAATAAAATAATGAGTGATAAGTGAAAGACAGGATGGATGCTGAGGAAAAGAGGAGTGAAGGAGGAGACATGATGAGGAGAGGAAGGAGGGAACATATTTATTTAATGTGAAAATGATCTTTAAATGTTTTCACTGTAAAGGGTGTGTGTGTGTGTGTACGTGTGTGTGCACATGTGTGTGTGTGTGTGTGTGCTGAAACACAGTGAAGGTGTAAATGTGATGTTGTGTATGTTTTCCTGCTGGCTTCATGGCGGCTGTTGTGTGGCTGCAAAAGAGTATGTGTCTTGTGTGTGTGTATCTGAGTGTGTGTGTGTTTGTGTGGGTGTACGTGTTTGTGTGTGTGTGTGTACATGTGTGTGTGCGTGTATCTGAGTGTGTGTGTGTTTATGTGGGTGTACGTGTGTGTGTGTGTGTGTGTGTGTGTGTGCTGAAACACAGTGAAGGTGTAAATGTGATGTTGCATGTTTTCCTGCTGGCTTCATGGCGGCTGTTGTGTGGCTGCGAAGGAGTATGTGCTGTGTGTGTGTGTCTGAGTACGTGTGTGTGTGTGTGTGCTGCGAGCCAGCAGCATGCAGCGACACTCGCTCACACTCCCGCCTGCTGCCACGTGAACGAGGCAGAAAGCAGAGCAGAGACGGATGAAGAAGAAGAAGTTCTGCTGGACGTGGATCTTCACCGTGACGTGCTGCTGTGTCTCCTCCTCAGTTCACGGCCCTCTGGTGACCATCTCAGTACGCTTCAGGCTCCGTCCGTCAGGTTCAGCTCCGACTGAACTCTAATTAGTCCCAACACCGTGTCCTCCGGGCTCCGACAGTAAAGCTCTGATGCCCGTTAAGTCCTGATCAGACACGGAGCTTCAAAGCCGAGCGTTTCTGTTCGAGGAACCATGAACTTGTGAACCAAAGTTCGTCACAGTCCGTCCAGCGGTCGTTGAGGTTTTTCCAGTCTGCTCACGGCGAAGTTCAAAGGAAACAGACTGAGCGAGTTAATCGCCACGTTAATGAAACGTGAGGACGTTTGGATGGAGACACAACGAGCTGCAGACGTTTCCACGGTGAGGAGTCGAAGCCAGCAGAGACGATGTGACCAACACGGGTCCAAAACTCATACCCCTCAGTGATTAATCACCTCAACAAACCCCGGAAAACGCTTCCAACAAAGGAGGCACATCAGCGGAGCCGGCGGCGGCCATGATGGCAGCGTGTCTTCGCTCGTCGCTCAGACGGATGAAGGACTGACGGGAACTCAGAGCGTCACGCCACCTGTCGCTCAGGTTCACTCAGCTCGCAGGAGGGCGTTCGGACCGAGGCCTCCGGGCCTGAACAGGAACCAGCTCTGCTGCTGCGGTTGGAGTCCAGGTGGAGGTGAAGCAGTTTGATTCGTCCAGAGGAGACGAGGTTCGATTCCCACAACGTCCGGCAGCTTCGGTCGATCTGCTGCATGAAGTCCAAAAACAAACTCATTGTGTCCGAGCACTTCTCTGAAACCGGCAGCTCACGTCGGTCTCATGTGGTCGGCCTCCGTCATTGCGCCCTCTGGTGCTCTGGAGGACCGTTACAGTCAAACACAAATGAAACAAAGCTCCTAACGACAGAATCAATGAGGCCATTTTTCACTCGCAGAAGCAGCTGGTGTGTGAAACGCTGAGATGAAGGTCAGAAGTTTGGCCAATGAGCTCGTTCTTAATAAGCTCTCATCACGGCTGATTGATCTGCCGTCTGGTTCGTGTGGCTGATGTCTGCAGCGTGGAGGCCGGCCCGATGCTCTCTGATGCACCCAGCCGAGGAACCGATCATCTGCCCCCCCCGCCAGGCTGCAGTGTGCACGCAGACGAACACACACCTGCCAAACAATCTGTGTGAGATCCGGATTTAATAAACCTCGTCAGACTCTGTGATCCTCTTCGTCTCCTGTGCAGGTGAAGAGAAGAAAACAAGCTGCTGCATGTTAGAAACGCTGTGAAACCGAACGAGGTCAGCGGGTCACAAACGCGTCTTTTCAGGTGTTTGTTCGTGAAGAAAATGGATTTGTTTCTGTGTTTTCATGAATACTGAGAGAAAAAAAATCCTTTGAGTGTTTGAAAAATCAACACACTGATCAAATGAAAAGAAGCTGCACAGTTTTCAAACCGCGGCAACGTATTGACGTGATGATGAAGCGATCGATCGCATCAACAGCTCAGTGACGAAACCGACAACAGACGCAACTTTAAGAAGACCAGGGAGTGAAAAGCAGCTCAGCCTGCAGCCTGCTGACCAAACAGCAGCCCAGATGTGGCGATCAATACTCTGCTTTCATCCCTCACGTCCTCCAGCTGCTGTGTGATGCCGACAGACGGCGTTTCCTCGTCTGGAGACGAGCCGCAGTCTGACTGCCGATGACGTTTCTGGCCACTGACAGACATTTTTAGCTTTAATGTAACTTAAGTTCGATAACGTGCAGCCGACGCAGAGTGAATACACAAACACACACTGAGCAGGTAACAGTAAAAAACGGGAGGTTTGATGGAGCTCTTAAAAACTCCGTTCATGCAGAATGCACTCAGTGTAAAAACCCTCGATGAGTCACTTTAAAGCTGCACTGCTGCTCTTTCAAAATAAAAGTCTCCTGCAGAGCTCAGCGATGGAAGTCAGAGGACTTTAAAAACACTGGAGTTGACCGGCCTCTGTGTGTGTGTGTGTGTGTGTGTGTGTGTGTGTGACCTCAGGACGCCTGGTCTGTATCGACTGTTGCTTGTGTGTGAGAAAGTTGTGTGTGTGTGTGTGTGTGTGCATGCGTGAACATGCTGTGATAACCCGTGTGTGAGATTTCATTCTGCCGACGCATAAGTGTGTGTGTGCGGGTGTGTGTGTTGTAGGTGTTATCTGAGAGTGTGAAAGCATGTGTTCTCTCATCTAAAGTGAAGTGAAGTGTGCGGTGTGTTCCCTCTGGGGGGGGGGGTCTGTGGTGCGTTCAGGATCAGCAGAATATTCATGTGCTGGACTCTCCGTCGCTGTGGGAGAAACTCGGCGCTCATCAGAAGAAAACCTTCGTTTCTTTCTTCACTTCCTTTGTTTTATGTTGCATTCTTTGTTCTGCTGCTCAGAAAAACATATTCATGTGCATAGGGGGGGGCGTGCGGTGGGCAGGACATCGCTCGCATGCGTTGCTCTGTGATAGATTATTCAGCAGCTCAGGAGTTGACCTCATTAAAAGGCCTATTAGGGGGGCGGGCGTCTCTGTTGTTTGTCGGATGAGCAGGGCCATTGTGTTCAATTAATCATGTAACGGTCCACAGACGCACACTCACCTCGCATCCCAGCGCCGCTCGCAGCCTCTCCGCCCCCCCACCTCCGCCCCACCTCCGCCCCACCCCCGTGTGACAGCGGGGGGCTCACGAGCTGCTGCTCATTTGCATATTAAAACACTTTAATTTAAGATTAAATATCATTAAAAAACATTAAAACAATCTTACAAAGTGCTTTCTGACGCTCTCTGCAGCCACTACTGAAACCACGGTGAGTCAGAAAGAGGCTGAAAACACCAGAAGAAGAGTGAATCACACAAAACCAAAGCAACTCGCCGTCAGTTTACAAGCCGGGGGCCATTTTCTCCAAACTGAGTCACATGAGGATCGATGCAGAACAAGACGCCGGTCACAAGTGCATCAGACAGTCGTTGTGGCCTACGAGCGTCGGCATGTTTTGAGCTTGTGGGGGTTAATTAGCTCTTTAACTAACCAGACCTGTGAGCTGAAACTACACCTGTAACTCCACCTGTAACTACGCCTGTAGCTACGCTCACTGTCTAAATGGAAGAACTCAGCTAAAAAAACACCTTTTCAATGATTTCACTCAAGAATTCCTTCCGTTTAGACTTTAAGCGGTGAAGAAAAAGCTTTGTTTTAAGATCTTCACTGGGTCAAATATTGAAACCAGACTTTAAAAGATCTCGTTGTGTGTTGAAGCGACAGCAGGCTGCTTTTTATTCTCGACATCTTCAGCCCGTGAACCTCTGCGCTCGTTCTTAACAGAACAAATTCGTCTCTTCAAGATGTTTCTGTTGCAGGTTCAAGCATGACACATTTTCAGTGATGAAACTTGCTGTTCCTGGTTAAACTCGGGACCTCCGGCAGAGTTCTGAGAGCAGATTTGCAGCTTCACACACTCACACGCTGTTACACACACTTTAACATAACATATGTGACACACACACACAGTCAGGCTGCGAGGCGCTGAGATGCTTTAATATCCATAAGTTCCCACAGTTGTCATAACACTCTGCTTTGCAAACGCTCACACACTAACACCCGCTCTGTCTCACACACACACACACACACACACACACTCTCTGTCTGTACACACACACACTCTCTCTCTTAATGGAGACACATGGAAAAGCAAAGTGACGGCATTGTCGAGGGCTCTGCAAAGTGTCGCAGACGATTGTTTTCCTCGCCGGCGTTTGAAGCCTGAGTGTAATGAGCCTGCCAGTCAAGAGTCAGGGCTTAAAAACCCAGAGACGACAGCTGCCTGAGAGAACAGAGAGGAGGAAGAGACACAAAACGCTGCTTTTCAACACCACAACATGCAACTTCAGGCCTGAAGGCAGAGACGTGTTTGTGAGTGGAGTCCTTCCTCCCACGAGGAGGCTGAGAGGAGTCAGAGTGGATGGAAAGGTGGAGCGTCGAGTCAAGAACTGTAGATACGAAGCATCCTCACACATTCATACACTCCTGTTCTGCAGCACAGTTCTGATGCTCTGAGTATTTCTGTTTGAACGTAAAGACTTGAATCAAGCTTCTGTTGAATCTGGACTCTGAGCTGCAGCTGCATGTTCACACGTTTGTGGTTAAAATGAGATTTAACCGCGAGGCAAAAACGTCTGCAAAGCCCCGAGTGTTGTAGACAGAAAACATGAAACAGGCTTTCAGGCTTTGACTCACACATGAACATCACAATGCAATTAACTTCAAGACATCACACAAACACACACGATGAAAAATCAGAATATCTGTGACCGGAGTTAAGAGCAGCTGCTGCATAATCACACAAAACGCAGCTCAAACGAACCAGATGCTGTTGATGGAGTTTGAAATCCTGTAAAAAAAAAAGGAACAAAAAGCCCGAAAAGTTAAAAGCACCAACACTTGTGCAGAAATAAACATTTGCCAGTTTGTAATAAATCAATTTAAATTCTATAAGGGCTGAAAGTTTAGCAGACAAACAGCTGCTTCGCGTGAAAGCTAACCGCTAACTGCTAACTGCTAACTGCTAACTGTCTGTTGGGGAACGTTGTCACTATTATCAGCTTCTCTTCATTCCTGATTCCGGAGACTGACAGCGTCCATAACTTATTCTTTCAAAGAGTATTTCACCCACTTTAATTTACTTTCTCTGGAGAATCAAACACTTCTATCTCACTACCACAAAATACTTTGTGTTACTCGTCCCGTCCCGGCAAAATATGAGCATCAGCGTTGGATGAGGCTGATGTTTCGGCTCTGAGGCTCTTTGAACGCAGCAGCAGCAGCATTAAGTGAATCTGTATCTGTGAATCAAACCACTTTAAAAGCTTTAAAAGCAGCAATTTAAGCATCCCACTGCTGCTGTCATTTGCTTTCACTGCAGCCGTGAATCATCAAGGAAAATAGTCCTGAAATCGTTGAAAGCTTCACGGCTGCCTCTCCGCTGCTGGTTTCCTCCCTCATCTCTCCCGTCAGAACATGAAGGGATGAAGTTCTGCTTGTTTGTTGGTGTGTAGGTTCACATGAAGCAGCATCAGTGAGCGTTGATCCACCTACACGCTGAGACGCCTGCACAGATTTATGAAGCTGATACTTAAAACCACGAAGCATGTTAACACGCTGCAAAGAAACTCTGCTGCTGCCGAGGATTAGCTCGATGCCGGTGAAGCTTCCCTCCACCGCTGAGCTCCCCGTGGTGTGTTTATGGTTCACATTGTGCCACTGTGACATCAAATCAGTGTGTAAATGACGGCAGTGTTACGTGGAGCTGCATTCCTGGCAGCTCTGTCTGTTTTTTCACTGAACAATTTCAAGTTTGATATCATTCACAGGGTTTTCAAAGGCTCTTGGTTTGCGGGGACCCTGAGCTGCATTGTGGGGACATGAGGACAAACAGGAGATGCTCACGAGGTTAAACCTTTTATTGAAGGTAAATAGTTCTGAAAGCTGAAGCTGATCATGAAACGTGGACATGACCTTATCTGAACTTGTGCAGAATGCAGAGACGTCACGTGACTTTCAAACTCAAACTGTCATAAAAAAACAACAACGGAGTCACCAGAGGAAGCTAAAATCATCAGAGCGGCTAAAAATACCCCTCAGACCCCCGAGACGTAAAGGCTAGGCCTCCTGGGAATGAATATCTTCACAATGACAAAAACAAACCGACTCCTAAAAACTCTTCACTTCTTCTTTTTGGTGGCTGATTGAGCTTTTTTATTGATTCTTATAAAGACATTTCTCATCCAGGAAAAGGAAACTGGCTGAAATATTATTTAAACTGAGCCTTCAGATTTTTGGGACTTGTTACCAGGTAAAACCCGTGTTTGTAGAGTGAGACTTGTGTTTCAGTTTGCGTCACTGTGTCGATCTCCAGCACTTCCTCTCCTGCAGAGACACTTCTCAGATGTCACCATAAATGGATTATCTGAGGCCGTTTTCGATCAGTTCTGACTGCGTTTAATAACCTCTGCAGATGTCATCAAACCTTTTAAAGCCTCGTCACATCGACTTTGTGGCTGCTCTCGTTTTTCATTCGATGACAGCTGCTGATGTCGCTGCCAACGACGTCGCTGCCTCCCGGCTGAGCTGCCGATGGGGGGATCAGTTCGGCGTTTTTGATTTCACTCAGGCTTCGACACTCACTGATGGGCTTTTCAGAGTCAATGAGCTTCATATTTCCAGTTGTGATCGAGGCCACTTTGACCTTTTAAAATTTGGAGACTCTGTCTTTCATATTCAAAAGCATTTTTTTTTTTAAAAATGTCAGTTTGTTATTTAGTATTTTGTTTGTTTAAGAATAAATGTACTTTAATTGAGCCTCTTTAAAAATTCTGCACTTACACATCTGCACTGTCACAGAATAACTGAAACATCATCAAAAAGTTTCCAAAAATAAAATCAGAAACACAAACTCTTCAATTTGTTCAAAATTTTGTTTGTTTTTTGGCACTTTTCATTCAAATTCTGCAGTTTTAATGACAGTTTACGGTCCACTGATCCACTCAAAAACTGGATTTTTGCACTAATGAACATGGGCTCCATCCATCATCATTTTATTCAAATTAAGAGAAATCATCAGGACAAAGTGAACCTGCTTGGTTTGGCTGATGAAAGGAAACACATTGTTCGTGCAGAAAAACAATCCTGTTCGTTACGCCAAATGTTTTTGTGATGTTTTTCTCATTACATGTGACAGTGAAAAAGAAGAAATTGCATCCTGGATGAGGTGCATAATTTGTTTTCCAGTTTCCGTTCGTCACGGTGGGAATGACAAAATAAACGGAGGAATACAGTGTGTGTGTGTGTGTGTGTGTGTGTGTGTTGTGGTTGATAATAACCACAGAGGACAGCAGGAGGAGACGTGACTCACTTTGTAACGTAGATGTGAGGAAACGTGGGTGCGAAGTCTCGTCTGTCGGAGGTTTTCATCAACCAGACTGTCAGACGCGCTAACGTGCAGCGAACAGATAAAGTGGAATGAAATGTTGCATTAATGAAACCATAACTCTTTCACTTGACAGGCGCTTTCTTTATTATTGTTTAACGGCTCGGTAGCATAACTGTCGACTTTTATCCAGATTGACATGAGCAGATCTCTTTAATATTTTACAGTGAGGATGTTTAATGTCTGTCTGGTGCTGAGCTGTCGGCTGAATCTGCAGCTTCTCTCGGCTTCGTGGATTTTTAAAGTGAGTTTCAGCTCATTGTTTTTCAGTTCAGGCACAACTTTATTCTCTCTGTGTGTTTTTTTTTCAGAGAAAAAGCAGTGAAGAAGTCACTGTACATGACCTGCTGAGCGTGGAACAGGAGTCAGACGCAGTTAGAGATGAGCTGGTGAACACAGCGGAGCATTTAGCAGCTAAAGAGCCTGATATTTCCCGGCGGAGCTGCTGGAGGCTCAGAGTGAATGATAATGATGCTGCGCAGAAACCGCTGGAGGTGAAAACCAGCAGCTGTCGGCTGCCAGGTTCAACATGTCAGCTAAACAGGAGGCATGTCAGTGTTGTGTTTACAGCTTGTTTACGGTGAAAAAAACGGGTTTAATGGCAGAAGTTCACACACAGAATGAGTGTTAAGTTGATCGGAGCAACAGGTCAAACTTCAGCCTGCTGAGCTGCTTTAGAGAGAAACCACACATCCGGACAGTCGCTGCTATAAAACTCCTTTTCTTCTCATAAACAGAAAACCAGTGAGAATCCACGAGGAACCAATCAGCCAACCGATCAACCAGAAGAAACCAGTCCTACGAGAAAAACAAGACGTGACTGAGACCGAAGCTCACATCAGGATCAGAGTCTGACGGAGTCCGGGTCAGAAAAAAGCAGAGTTACTGTGACATTTTAACTGATGTTAAAAACCAGATGTTTTGTCTCTTGGAGTGAAACATCTCTCACAGCCTCAGTTTCTCTGATGTTAACGAGACTTTAATCTCTTCATCTTGTATCTTTGAGTTTGCCTTCATCCCTCTGAAACGGAGAGAAGATCTCCACAAACGCAGAAGTTTGAAGAATTTCTCTAGAAGTTTTGAGTCTTTTGTGAGTTTCTGTTCAGGTCCATGAACATCGTCTGACACAGCAGTTATCATCTGTGGAGTTCGGCTTTGAATTGAAACTGTGATGTTTTATTCTTGTTGTGTTTTTGTCACTTTGAAGGTTCTAACAAAGCTTTATGTTGTCGTACTGAAGCAATAAATCCTGATGTTGTGTGATCAGAAACGTCTGTGGATTCACTGTATTTGTCTTCTGGTCAATAAAACTCTGTGAAATGATCCACACTCACAGTCCAGCTGCCAGAACGATTCACTGCAACGCTAAATGTGGATTAATCCTCCAACAGAAATAGTCCCAGTTTGTCATTTGTTAGGCAACATTCATTAGACTTTACAGGAGAACCTGCAGCTGGTTGTAATCTCAGGAGTTCGTCAGAAAACCGTCAGCTCCGTCAGACGTCTCACATCACAACAGGAAGTGAATCTGATCCTACGACCTTCACACGAGGTCAGATATGATGAGTCTTGCTCTGATTGGACGGCAGAGCTCATCATGTGACAGAGTTCAAACTGTGAGCTCTTCAGTTTCAGTCAGATGTCAGAGCTCAGTTTCCCTCCTTCGGCTCGGATCTGTGTGTCAAACTTTCGTGTGTGTGTCCGTTAATCTTTGCGCCGGTATCAAGCAGCTGCTCAGCAGACAAATTATGAGACAATAAATGAGGACGACAAACACCAACCGTCTGCTACTGAACTCACGTCGACCCCCATAAAACCCTCCTGAGGAAACCTCTGGAGGGGAGGAGACGTTTTTCAAGACTTCTCATTCAGCTCGCACACTTTAATCTCATAATTTCCACATCG
>JAPZDV010000141.1:0-15145 GCA_029814665.1 Acanthurus lineatus
CCCATAAGGACACTACACAGACACACATACCTAACTAACAGAGAAAAAAAAAATGATGCAAGCATGAAATACTCACTTGCCTACAATGCATGTTCAATATTACTTCGCAGCAGAATATGCCCAATCATGGTACAAGATTCTTTGCCATAAATTTCACAGCAGAACAAAACAATTCTATAAACACATGGTGATGTCTTTCCCTCAATATTACCTCCAGGTAACATTGGATCATTGCAATGTCCACAAGAAATAAATCACACTTTCCACTTCTCAGTAAAGACTAAATAAACACACGAGAATTACATTATTGTGTTGTTTTCTCTGTAGAAAACCAGCAAAATGTAAATAATAAGATGATGAGTATTAACTTGAGCAACAACTTGCTGACCTGTTTTTTAAACTCTGCATGACCAACAAAAAGCAATTCAACTGAAGATTGGCTTACATTAGATGCATTTGTTTAGAGTTTGGTCACAGACTGTTATTAGTCATGAAAAAAGTTTAATTAGTCTATACATTTATCTTATCCCTTAATCTCTTCTATGTCCTATTTCTTCTACCGGCGCCCAACAAGGGTAAAATGGATGGCTATTTTTTTTAACAAGATAAACAAAATGTTTTTACAGATTGGTCACCACAAGTCTTTTACAATTATTTTTTTTGCAAACCACATAAACATACAATTTGTAAGCTTCTAAGGTAGATGAGGAAATATATTTAAAATAAATGAATAAAAATAGCAAAATAAAAAAAATTAACTCCTTTCACTTAGATTTAATCACAAATGTTTAATTGTTTACGACTTAATGTTGGCAAAGCAAAAAATGGTAGAACTCATCTGCAAAGGCAGTGTGGCACCCAGATATTATAAAGTCACACCCTCAAGAGTTATATTCCTAACATTATTTTCCATAAAAGGTAGTGGCTGCAAGCTTTTTTCTTTCTTTCTTAGATAAACATGACATACATTGTGAAGTTTCCAAACTATCATCCAGAGACTGGAACGGAGCTGCCCTTTAGCAAATGCTTTAAACTGCCTGGTGGCAGGATTCAGCTTTACTCAGTCTGAGTGGCTTATAAGCAGACTGGCAACTGCAGCATGAAGCCAGGTTGCATTCCTCTAAAAGTTAGTCTGCATCAGTTTTACTTTTACAGCTCATATGTTATTTTTCAGAGCCCTCTGTAGTATGTACCACCCTAGCTTTATCAGACTGTCCACACTGCTGCAGCTCGAAACTACATTAAGATCAACAGTTTTAAACAGCTAATTAAATTCAAAAGAAAATTTGTTTTCAACCTGTTTTTTAAAGCAATAAAAATTTGTGTTTGCAAGGAGATGGTGAGAGATTTTCACTTTTATTTCCTAACCCTTAAGCACCGGTTTTAGTGCCGAAGCAGAAAGTAGCCACAGAAATTTCAAAGTGCCATTTCAGGAGTGCCAATGTAAACAATGTAAAGAAACATTACATTTTAACATACCCATGGTTTGCAGAAACACACAACACCAACATTATTACTAACTACTGGGAAGCCCTTAGAAGTGATTATATCTTAACAAAAGCGTCAGAGTCCAGAACGTCATTTATATTAAACAGTGACAGGATATTAGTTTGCCTTGCCATTGTGTTCTACGTCATAAAGAATCTGGCAAAGAGTCTGTTTGTAAAAGCATAAACAATATCATAAACAGAAAAAACACTTTATTTATAATCTAGTTATAGTTAAGTTAGGATTTAATTATAATTGGCAGCAGATTTCCTTTTAAGCAACCTTAAAGCAAATATTAGCTTTTAGCAGGAAAATATTGAGTTTTCATGCTGGGCAAAATTTTACAAACCAAAGAAATTATTGGTGATTTGTTGCAAATGATCTCAAAAGATATTAGTTTAGGAAGTAAATAGGCCAGAAACTCTGAGTCAGATATTAGCTATGCAAAATTAAAGTTCAAAACTGAGAAAATTAGGAGGGAGGATTTGATGACAGAATGTAAGTGTTTCTACAGTGTTAGTGCAGTGCATTAATATTACTATTATAACATTTTCAGCCTGAAAAATTGTTCAAATAAAAATTTAATATTTGGACAGTGCTTTCTGAGTTATTGTTAAAAACAACTATTGCATCCATCTGCACTGAAATCTGTGCATGACAGATTTGTGCTTGATGGTCTGGATAAGAGTTGGATTTAGAGCATCACATGATGTCTTCAGGTCCCTAGTTATACATTTAAGACCGTATGGTACATGAGGTGATTATTGTGCATTAACATTGCATTTGCACAGACCTTAAAAAACATGACATAATAGAAAATCAAGTTCAATGAAGTCCCAGATAAGAAACTGTCAATACTGTTTCGCAAAACCCACATTGTGAAAGCTACAGCGTATGTTTTTTTTTTTTTAGTTTGAGGGAAATCTCAGCCTATTTCTGTACACTGTATTTACTTTGCTCGAATTAGTACGGATTTTTTTTTATACATGTGGATCTAAGCTTTAATGACAGGCCCGGGGGCCTAAACAGCAGAGATACCAGCGTTTCTGAACCGAGCCGAATCATCATCTGTTACTCTCCACGAACCGTAAAACAGCTGAATGCACAGGCAGAATTAGCAGAAATAAGCAAAGGAACATTTAATGGTGGAGTCTATGTGTTATTTGTTGAGACCAATTAAAGGTAACCCTGAATATTCGGGGGCTACTCTACGTTCTGCAAGACATATCAGCCATTTTGGGTGTTTTCACTATCTAGCTAGCTATCGTTAGCTATGCTACATAGATGAATACATATCAAGAGTTTCCGAGTATTTTAAGGACAAATGTATCGTTTCCGAGTCCATAATACATTCAATACATACCTTTAATAACGAGCCGATGTGAATCTTGTTAATGTCGGGGTTTATTGATTCGTTTATAGCCTCTAGTTATCACAGATGTATTCAGGAGGTTGACATGAAGCTGAGCCTGCGTCCCGCCATCTGCAAAAAAGCTCCACTTCCGCCCGGGTATTTCACAATAAAAGCACCATAAGGGGCTTAACTTGAGCCTTTTCCGGTGGACTTCCTGAGACCTCATTTCGGACAAGATACTTGCAGTAGTCAATGGAGAGAGACAAAGCATTTTTTGATCCTCTTTGTTCTGATCTATTTACCGAACATATGTCTGTTGATTATAATATTATTTTTTGCAAATTAAAAAAAATCGTAACCTATCCTAAAAAAAAAATTGTCGTTCACACACACACAGGGAGGGACATGTTATTTTTTTGAACGCACGCGTTTCTTTTAAAAAAAAGATTTGGTACTGCGCACGTGCGTTTTGTTTATTAAATTAAATGCTTTTTTTAAAAAAAACGGGGGCCCATATAAAAATAAAACTTGCGTGCAAATTTTTTAAAAATCACATCCATGTCATTTCCGGGCTCCGTATACACACACACACACACACACTCACACACATGCAAACACACACCTGTTACAGTACTCGGTTTCCCACAGTTTTATCTCCTCTTTCAACTACTAGGATTGAGGAGGTGCCAGAAACATTTGTCTGTCATAAATCGAACTCTCTCAACCCTTGCCCTTCTTATTAACCACATCAATACCCCCCCACCCCTCAGAACTATGTCATCATGTTGCTTATTAGCTTAACCAAGAGACGGACCGTGACACTGGCATGGTGAAAGAACAGAATAAAAATACTGTGCGAGCATGTGAGAGCATGTGATGAGCAAGCAACAGTCTGGCAATGCGGCAAACACGATACACGCACCATGGTAAGTAATATCTTGTATGATGCTCAGTGTGTTTAAATCATATAGAGAAAGCAGGTGCTCAGTTAATGCCAGTGAAGATCATGCTTGTATCATGCCATGCAGCATCCACCAGGGTTAGGGTTTACTGTTGGATCTAATTATTTAGGACAATTGTGGTGAGACACAAAGGTTGTGATTATTCCTACTGCCTGGATTTACTGATCTGTTCTACTAAATGGTCACCTGAACCTACATGAACACTTCATGTGATGACAGGATGCAGGATTTTTAGAAATTAAACGCCAGAGGCAACAAAAGGAATTAAGAGAACAACCCACATCAAGGGAATAAAATAAAACATTTCATCTGAAGAAAACAACAACAAAAATCAAACCAATTCTTCAAGTTCACAAATGAATGCAGCTTAAAATGCAGAAACATGAAATCAGAAATCAATAGGTACCGTATTGAAACCCAAGTGATTATCAGGTACCATATATCCTGCATGCCTTGCAAAAAAGTTGTAAATATTTCTTCTTGGTATGAACTGGTAACCCCCCCAACTCACACACACAAATAGCCTCCGTGGATGCTAGTAGGCTGTCATTACCATAATGAGCCAGCAAGAGGAGACTGATTAACTGGCAGTATGTCTAAGGAGAGAACGAGGTGATAAAATGAGGTTGAGAGGTGCAGAAATGATGTGTGTTTGTGTCCATTTATATAAGGACCACAGGAGGCGGAAAGAGCTGGAAGAGGTGGCAAATTATAAGCTTATTTTTTTTAAATTATTGCATAATTTTAACAGTAATACAGACATGGCAGAGATTCACAACTAACCTCAAGTTCTACATGTGATATATATATTATTGAATGTAAAATAAATTAATTACTGTGGTAAACTGGTGAAAAGTAAATAATAAAATGTAGTGAAAATGTATGTATAATCTCAAGGTATGTATATACATGATAATAAGTTATAACAGCTACACACATCAGTGTACACTAAGAAGAACATGAAGGGAACAGATATAATTTAAATAGTATTTTTATTACCACAGTGGTATGACCACAAAAAAGGTACTACATTTTTATTTATTCAGCTTGAAAAAGTGTTAAAAATCCAAAAAACAAACAAAAAAACCCACTAACATATCTGACACCAAATGCAGGATAAGTAAGAGCTTATTTCTGACGAACCAAACTGTTTAGGAGAGGGAAATATCATGAATAACATCACGTCATCATCATCAACGTCTGCAAAAAACAGTCTGACAAGAAGCTCCAGGATTTCACTGCATTATCGTACAACCATCATATTACCTTTGCAGGACATTAATCGATCTAAACATGCATCCAAACACAACAACAACCATCACAGCTCCCATCAACTTCTGAATGTCGCAGTCAGCACACTTGTACCATATCATGTGGTATCAAACTTGTTACTGTGGGACATCAAGTCTATTCCTACTAGTCCGACTGAGAAATTAACTACGGCGCTGCGATGGAAGTCACGTTCGAATGATCAATCTTTTACTTCTGCAGTTTCATGACCCAGTTTAATGACTGTAATGCAGTTATAATATTCACATCTAAAGGTATGAGAAACTGGACAGCCAAAAATACAGGAAGCTGCGATGAAAACTGTGTTGTACCTTTAAATTGTACATAACCAGCTCTGTGAATACATTAATTGGTCCAAAAAAGACTTGATAAGACAGGACTGATGATTCTCTTATAAACGATGTGAAATCTTTGTGTCATTAACCACCAAGCTAGCCACTTAATTGGTTGTTTGGCAGCTAGCTTGGTGGGCTAACCTGGTTAATCTCACCTGCCACAGAGTTTGCCAACAGTCCCCCACAAAGATGTGCAGATGGATTTTCTTTGCAACTTCGTAATATGAGCACAGCTTATGACATATAAGAGAAGTAATGTTGGCAATTAGACAAAACAAAATTTTCCTAAAATAATGCTCCAGAGTGTAATTATGTAATGTTCATGTTATGTGAGCCAGAAAGAGGAGATGGTAAGAACAGAATGTAATTAAGTGACTGTAATGTGGTCATCTGTTTCTGCAATGAGTTTCCTGCTGGTGCCTCTTAACCTGAATGTCAGAGGTTGAACTTTATTAGCACTCTGTGTGAATATGTGTGTGAGAGAGTGAGAAAGAGATTTTACTCATAAATGTGCTGATGTGTTTTGGTTATGACTGTGTGTGTGTGTGTTTGTGCTTGCACGAGCGGAGTCTCAGGCTACAACGTAAACACACACTCAAACACACAAAAGCTAGCTTGGCCGCTGCAGTTCGTCCAGTTTCCGGTGCGAATACCAGGAGTGACTCTAAAGTGTTTGATGAGTTTGGGCTTTGGACTTAAACCGCTGACACGCTGAATACTCGGGCATACCTAGTCATGTTCAGGGTGGAACCTCATGCTGTGGATTAGTCCTCATCTCCCTTCTTAACCTGATACCTGTTTCTACACCCAGACAACATTCCTGTGCAGAGTGAACAACTTAATTAGATAGTCTAGATCAAGTGTTGGCTTGGATAGTGGATCAACATAGTGCAAGCAAAGACCAGATGCCAGTCTACCTATCTCCTCGAAGGAAGAGGGAGCAGAAGCAGGAAATCTCGCTGGATATTTAAGACATCACAGCAGTATACAGCAGTTATCTGATATTTTAAACATTACATATTCAAGAAACCTGAGTTCTGTAATCGAAGCCGTTAGATTATATTGTTTCTCCCTCTTACAAACTGATATGTTCCATGACCAGTCTTTTTTTTGCAACCTGTCATGATTAATCTCATCATTTTTATGTTTCTGCAAACCATAGATAAGCCCATATTCAACCTCATGTGTCTTTACCTTTTTGATGTTGAAATTTCACATTTCTGTGGCTGAGGTATGGTTGGATTTTGGCAAAAAAACAAACAAACAAACAAACACCTGGTTGGGACTGTTAGAAGATTGTGTTGTGGCAGAAAACGCCTGGTTTTAAGACTGGGTCAGGTTAAGGCATAAAAACACTTGGTTAGGGTTAGAAAACACCATCTTTTGGCCAAATATACATTGTTTTGTTGTTGCAAAGTTGTCTGGACAATACGTTGTGTCTTCTTACAAACATGGCATCTTGCCAGACACATCATTAGAAATAAAAGCACCTGTTTTTTGTTTGCAAAAAAACAACTTAAAAATCTCTGCTGTCTCACATAAAGACATGCAGGTTTTGTGTCATTTATGTTTGTAAAATGTCCTGATGGTCGCTTAAATAATCAGGTTGAAACTGTTGACCCTGATGTGGTTTTAAATGCTGGTTTGACGTCAGCAGCCGTCTTGCTCTCCAGTCCTGATGATAAAATTTGCCTCATATGAGTCTACAAGAAATCAAAATATCTCCTAGTTGATACATACTGAGGATGTTTTGATGGATTTGAGTATTTGGTGTTCATTTGTTTGACAGTAACAGTGAATTACACCATCTCCTGTTAGTACATGTGCACATTTTGCTTTTTCCCACAATTTATGAAAACATTAGTTTATTTGTTGAATAATCCACTTTGAAATATCAACGCCTAAAAAACAAAATACAAAAAAACCCACAAACACAAAACAAAGCTTTCATGCATTTAAACATGTGGATCACTGAAGCTTTCATGGACACAAACCCACTCTGTGCTCCTGTCTGTGTTAACTAAATGCAGCCCGTGACTGATTGTGCACTCTACATTTGGCGTCTGTCTCACATGCTGTGGCGCTCATTTGTAGCAGGTGAGCCTGAATTAAGCCTCAATTAACTGCATCACACTTACAAAGTCCTCTCATGTTGTGCCTCAGCTGTCTCAGCAGGTGACACCACGGGCTCAAACATCACTTCCATCAACGTCAACGGTGATCAAAAGAAGCACATTCACAACACACACGTGTTTCAAAAAGATGCCATTTAAAGCTATTTATTTCATGCTATTTTTTTTTTTGACACCATAAGTAAAATAGTGCGGTTTGCAATAGATGTACATTGACTGGGTCTGATCTAAACCCACCTTCAAGTGTTCCTGCCAAACCCTTTAAAATTTCTGCATCTACGGTGTCATGAGACAGGGACAGATGGCGTGTCACGTCAGTCTAGATCAACTATTTTAAGAGTCTTTTACAGCTAGAACAAATTTATGAAACACATGAGCACTAGATGCCAAAAAGGCTATGAAAATACTTTAGATGTGTTCAACTCTAAAAGTCAAGTTGTGTCAAAGGCCCCGCAGAAGTTGAGTTGTCTAATTGCGTCTTAAAGATTTATGGACCTATCAGTGCCGGTATGTCCGAGGGGCCAAGGCCACGGGGTCGTCTAAACCGCAAACTTAGAGGGAGGGGTGGGCTCTCAAGGTCGTATATGTTTGCATGATCTCATTCTTCATCACAGAAGGTGCCAAGTCGGCTTTAATGGTCCTGTGTTTTCCAGGCCTTGATTCTTCAAGTTAGCTCATGTGGATTTGGAGTTGGGTTGGTTTGGTTTTAGGGTAAAAATTTACAGCAACTGCAAGATTTCGAATTTGGTTAAAGAGTGTTTAATCTTTTTTTGTTTTGTCTGTAAGTGTTTTTGATTTGTTGTAATGTTTTTATGTTGTGTGTGGACCCCAGGCAGAGCAGCAGATGTTATGCATCAGCTAATGTGGATCCTTTCCAAATCATAACTCATAAATCATAACACATGGATCATATGGTACGGTTATATTCAATATTAGAGTGAGATAAAGGGTCAGATGATCAATGGAGGTCTCTGACATGAAAAGAAAAGGGAAAAAAGCATTTTTATGTTTGACCATAGTTCACAAGGCTCATCATACTCTAAATGTTGATTTCATGAAAATCTCACTCTAAACAGAAGTCGATATGTTGCTAAATTATAAATTACAAACTGTAGTTCGCAGTCCCTTCATGCCACTACAAAAAATAATTACTCAATTAATTTACATTTTACAAATTCACAAAAAAGACTGTTTTTTTAAATTTGTGTTTAGAGGATGAGTAACAGAGTCCCGAACCTTGCGAGGCAGCTGGACTGCTGAGATTTTCAGTCTGAAATCTCGCAGGTTCATGTTGAAAAGCTCCAACAGGATTCGTTTGTATCCGGTCAGAATATGGCATCACATGACCAAACCAGTCAGTTTGAATTTCAAGCAGATTCGACTCACTGTGTGATCCAGCTGTTTGCTACACCAACCAAACTAAAACATATCGTTTTAGGATTTTGTGTTTGAAGTCTTTCTCCTGCAACTTGCTGCACTCTTTAGTTGGTAAAACTCACTTATTTGATAGTGTAGAAAATAATTTACCAAAAACTGACTGTGACAAAGCTGAATCTTCTATTTTCCTGCCTCAAAATGCTGTTTTAAATTTACTGCAGATCTCACACAGATTAACAGAGAGAATATGAAATATGAATAATTACAAAGCTGAACAAAACTACAGTAAAAAGCTTGGGTCCTATTTAACATGATGACTTCAAATATGTAAACTGAATAAACCCTAACCCTATGAACTTGAACTCAACAGCATGTTATCAAAGCTGCTAACACTAATCTGAGAATGTCTGGTTTATTCTGTCAATACTGGATTTATATTAAAGTTTTTTGATTGTATCTAACATGTAGATGTTGATTTAGTATTTAATCTAGTTCTCACAGGCATTAGCCTGCTGCAGTCCAAAAAAGACAAAATTGTCCAATCAGTCTAAACAGGCAACACCACATCCTTTATGGGACAGAGGGCTGTTTTTAAATGTAAGGATGCCTCAGTAATGTTTACCTGCTGTCTACTTTCAGCCCTTCTCGCCCTGCTTGTCCTGACAGAACCTCAATGCTTAGAAAGAAAATGATGGTGTGACCAAGCAGAAGGCTAAACGAGGACAAATTTTTTAACTATCTTTTATTTGTTGGAGAGACGACTGCACTCAAGTCTTAAGTTTTGCCCCCTTCCTATGCAGTTTACTGTGTGTTGCGACACATTCAAGTACTCTCCGTGTTTCTCCCTCCCTCCATCCCTGCGTCAGATGAGATGCCGGCTATATTCTCTGTTTCATGACGAACATCCCAGAACGTTTGAGCAGGACGAGCCTGAGCGGGTGGTCGTCATAAAGCTGTCTATGATTTGTAGCAGCAGAGTCAAGGTGGCTCGTATCCTCTTTGGTGAACTAGAAATACCCCGCTGACGTCGCTCAGATCTATGTATATTTTTACTTGAGGCAGAAACCATCAGCAGGGTTTGACAATGCGTGATGGTTCGACCTGGGGATGGTAAAAGGGCATAAGAGGTAACTTAAGAGTTTGCTCATAGTTAGCTAGCCTATATAATGCTACAAGTGTGTCCCTGACCTGACATGTGACGCGATCAAGTTGACGGTAGCATCGGTCACAGACACTGGGCCATTTATAGACAAAGGTGAGCTAGCTGGGTTGTTGACTGGCTCACCGTCAGCTGGATGGATGCCCAAAAGGAGGAGGAAATTATTTTCACTTTATTTTAATGGCCAGATGTTATGTGTGTCTTACTTTTTACAGAAACACCCACTTCTCACTCAGCATTAAGCATTTTAATATTAACCTGTTGTACTTATTTCATAGTTTCACACTTTTTTATGCTTCATTTCTTTAAACCTATGTATGATAATCACGCAAACATGGTAATATGCTTGACACAGAGATGAAACTGAGATACAGACTTTGTACATGTTATATTCAGAGTGACAGTGGGCTAAAAAAAAGAGATAATGACTACCAATTATCTTCACACCAAAGCTAAACAAAAGTAGGAATATCCTGAGTGATGATCTTTAACAAGATCAAGATTAGGATCACTTATTACAAACATGTTTTTTTATTACTGAGCTGGAAATGATCTCCTCTCAGAACTCACAGAGGATGGAAGACGAATCCTGCTGAAGGTGACTGTAAGTAAAGCTGTTCCTGGCTGTGTACTATAAACATGTGCCATTCAGCTTGTGAATGTTAACAAAACTGTGTCCAGGGATAGTGTTACCACTCGCTTCAGGACAGACACCATCGTACCTGGAGTATCTCGTCTTAATGACTACCGCCCTGTCATGACACTCATCCCCATTCTGATGAGGTGCTTTGATGAACTGGTTTTCCAGCTTATCAAGAACAACATTGTACAACCAGCCTGGACTCTCACCAGTTTGCATTCAGAACCGACAGATCCGCAGAGGATGCCACCCTTACTGCCCCGAGCTCAGTCCTTAAAATCCTGAAAGGCAGAATATGCAGCATTTTCCGATCGGAGTTCGTAAACAAACAATTCAAAGTCGGCCCCTCCTGCCAACGACAGCAGAACCACACACCTCCTGCTCCTGACACATATACACACCTGCAGCATCCTACGGAGGGACTACGGAGGAAGAACAGAGAAGTATAAATTTAGTCTCAGACAATCAACTGTTGGCCCTGATGTGGTAGTTTGTGTTAATTGGCTTGAAGTGGCTGATTCAAAGTGATACAAAGCTAGTCAGCACCACAGATCTCCAGGGTCATTTTGCTGAAGCGTAAAGTTAGCAGCGTTATTGGAAAGTAGAACTTGGTGTGTGCTTTACGGACGCTACGTGGTGCACTACGTAGGAATGTTGCATTTATTGCAATAGAAATGCAGCTACGTCGGCAGGCTAATTAGGATAATCGTCAGCACTTATCTGTCCAACAGAAAACAGGCCAACAACACTAGATTCACTCAACTTTGGTCGGCTCTGCGTTTCACTTCACTATATTTGTATTTCACTATATTTACGCTTCTTCGCTGCTTGTTTGCTGCTGTTGTTTCTTGTGCTTCATGGCTGGTCACGACTTATTTATGTCCTGTGTACAGCCATTGGTTGGGGGGGGGGGGGCACCCCTCTCTACCCAAAGAGTTGTTGATTTTTGTTTTGTTGATTGATAGCCCCTCATGGGAAACGGGTTAGTATCACACTCTTGATTGGAGATTGGACTCTCTCACAAAGATACCCCTGACAGTTTGGACCGACAGTCTCACTTCGACACCAGAGACCCCCCTGGGTCTTGTTCCTGACCCCCCGCTGTTCACTTTGTACACCTGTCACTGCAACCTTGGACGTGAAGAGACCTCCATTGTTTGTGCAGTGTGTAAGTATGCAGACGACACCACCATTATAGGTTTGTTTCTAACAACAATGCCAATTCACACATCTTGCTGAGTGGTGCACGGAGACGTCAAATTCAGCAAAACCAACTGTGTTTGTAGTTTGTGGTGCTATTTTGACTGCAGTATCGATTCACAAGGTTGCCAAAAGAAAACTTTTTATGCACTGAACTTTACAATAAGACACTGTCAACAATGTTTGAGCAAAGTTTGTGTCTTGCTAAATTTAACGGTGTTCAGTATTTAGTCAACAAAAGCCAGAGGCATTATCAGATACTGAGCTGGAACCTGAGGTGACGTTATTATCATAACTATTTAAGTGATAAATGTTTTTGACTGCTGCTGACTGTCAGTATTGCAGTGTGTGCCTGTGTGTGTTTATGTGTGTGTGTGTGCATGAGACAGACGGGAGAGTGAATGTTAAAGCATGCTGACAAGCAGAGGCTCATAGGATTAGGCATCAAGATTACAGCTGTCTGCACCGCATGAAAAACGATTCACCTTTAAAAAACATGTAAACGATACGCTGCAAAAACTCACTCCGTGTTTTTTTTTTTTAATACACTGCTGGAATCTTTTTATGCATTTCCATTAACACTTAACTGCCTATAAAACAAAATGAAAAGAGTAAACTGTTCTTAATGACGTGTTTAATCCACCATTGGTTTGATTTACATACAACAAAAGGAAAAGCTAGTTGAGGTTCTTTTATAAGTGAAATTTCAAAAAGGTAACATCATTGGTATCACTGATTGGTATTTACAAAATAAATATTAGGAATGTTATGTATTAATCAATATTTTTTTTAGCTGATTAGTTAGTTAGTTAGATATTTAGTTAGTTAGTTAGTTAGTTAATTGCCCTGCTGTAAAGATCTTGATCCGGCCGGCAGACACGTTGGTTTTGGAAGTGCACATATTTTAAACACTATTTTTGTTAAACACAGCTTTTTTTTAGGATGCATAAAGATGCAGTATCTATATCTCTTTGCAGCTGTCAGATACATAACTGTAATATGATAATTCTGAGTAAAGTTTGCTTAAGTAACTTTACATCTCACACTCTTATGTTACATGTAAACCTGCAGCTGACAGATATGGTTACTTGTTATCGGAAATCTAATTGAGCTCAAGTTAAAGTCATTGAGATTCTCTAATTATATTCTGTCTTCATAATAATAAGCCAACGATAAGAGTAAAGCCTGGTAGCAAGTTCAAAATATGTATATAAATGTCAACCAGTTGTTCTGCTGTTGTCTGGTAACACAAAAATCTCCACTGCCACAGTATCAGACTCCAAGTCCGCTCCTTTCCTCAGGATGAGAGATATCTCACTTCATCCTTAACACTAAGTTTTTCACAATAAATTGTTTTATATGTCAGCAAATAATAGTAAACAGTTACATAAAGACATGCAGATTAACAGGCAAACACAAAGCTTCCTTATATACTTTTTACAGACATTTCCTAAACTGAACTGGCTCTTCAGTCCCTGGTTTGATCCTCTCTCCTGACCCTTTTGCTTACCGGTGAGCTGCTTTTGTGCTGCCGATCCTCTGAGCTCGCGTCTTCTTCTTGTTGGTCTGCATCTTCAGACCTCTCTGAAACCTCAGATGACCTCCCTCAAAGAGCTAGCGGGTTTTTAGTTTGAAATGAAGGAAGAAAAAGAATAATGAAAAGTCGTAAGATTGAAGATGAAATTCGAGGAGTAGTCCAAGACGTTTTTTACATTCAAAGGCCTGTCAGCACAATCTACAAAGTCCCGACAAAGGCGCTAAGCGTGCACTGAACACTGAGCACTGCTCCATGTGCAGTGAGTGCAGTGCGAGTCGGCAGTGTGTCGACTTTGCTCCCTCTCTTTTTACGTGTCTCCCTCACTGACATTCCACATTCACACACACACACACATACAGAGTTACCCTCCTCCTCATATCACGCAGACAAACTGAAACAGAGTGAGGAATATTAATAAGCCTCTAAACTGTCAGAAACACCTAAAAAATGTTTCATCCCCAAAATAAAAAGCATCTGAATGAAAAGCATTTTCTTGTTGCAGTAAAACAAACAGACTTCAGCTGCGTCACATAAACCACAGTACAACATGTTCAACACATTGTCCATAATCTGTTTGAATTCTTATATAGTTTAAACAGTATTTAGCTATTTATAAGATTTCAGTTTAGCCAGCTGGCTCAGCATCCAGGGTTAGCCCCCCATTACGAGATGGCAGGGATTACTGGGTCACAAGTCACAGCACCAGAGTCTCCAGTTACACCAGACCGCTGATTCAGAGGTGGAATGGTGAAGCGCAGGGGGACGGCGAGAGGGCAGGAGGCTTGAACTGATGCAAAGTTCCTCTGTGAAAGATCACTTTTCTCTCATTTCTGTCATGGATTCAGAGCTCATCAAATGCCTACAGCTCTGTGATGACGACAGCTTTGTTTAGAGTTTTTTCTGTCAGGATCAATCCTCCAAACGATCAAAGGCACTAAAAAACAGTTTATTTTATAAAGTAAAAAAAAAAATTACATATACCATCACTGATACGATTGTATTATATAGCTGTATATCATGTAAACACAAAGGGGTAGAGATGAACAGCTGTCACAACAGACAGCTGTTAAAGCTGCAATGATTTATTAAAGTGATAAAACACTGCACATCTGTAAAGATGGTGGACTTGAGAGAGATAAAAAAAAAAAGGAGTGGTCAAAATAAAATCACCACAAACTTTTTGAATATTTTTGAACCATCTGAAAAAATATTGGAACTTATATTTCCCATATTATGCTCAGTAGAGTCTTTATTTTGTGCATGAAGTATGTTTATCACATCCATACGTATCACTGTCTTGATATGCTGATGTTCAAATTTCATTTAAGGAGGATTTGAGATATTTGTCTTTTTTTGTTGTCAGGTGTGTTTGTCCCTTAAAAATCCGGTCCAGCACATTGAAATATAGGCAGACGGACAGACAGACAGACAGATAGAAAGATGGCCTGTGCGTGACCTTAGCAAATCACAGTGACAGGTGCTGATTATTATGATTGATGATGCTTCCATTTCTGCCCCGGCAAAAAAATGCGAAACCCTGAGCAGCGTGAAATCCCATCTGTGTCCGAGAGTGTGTGTCAGTGTGTGTGTGTGTGTGTGTGTGTGTGTGTGTGTGTGTGTGTATATCTATCTCGAGAGCACACCACACAACAAGACACACGAGTGAAGCTC